>DWCF01003122.1:0-20850 GCA_018230265.1 Delias oraia | reverse complement strand
TAAATAATATATAGAGAAATCTAATATTAAGCACCTACTTCAGTAACGCCAATTGAAAAACACAACATCCATTACAAATTTATTTAGATTCTCTTACAGTTCATTCATCGTCAAAGTTGAATCTTCTGCCGCCATCAAAGCGAAAACCATATGCAGCAGCATTCTTAACATCAACCAAAGCCGGATTACGGTGTTTAAAGAAACTCCCATGGCCATGAGCAGGCCGTGATGAACCATTTGGTACCCCATGCGCCATCCGTGGATAGAAAGCTTCGAACTGACCGCTAGTTGGTAAGACGGTCTTTAGTTCACCGTCCTCAGGATCATATGGAGTGCAAACACTTGCCGCTACCATTAAAAGAAGGCAAGCTAGTACCTAAAAATTAATAAAATAAATCAAAAATAAGCAAGAATTTATAAAAAAACAGTTAATTTGGCTAAAATTAACACAAAAATTTATATAAGTATGTATACAGAAAACTTGTGTCGAGTGAATGACAAAAAAAAATATTTTTATTGATAAATTATAATTACTACGTTACTATAGCCCTGTATATATTGAACTGTTAAATAAATATCGACACCATCTATATACCTGGGCTTGCTCTGTAAGTAGGTCACAAACTATTAGGTTTTCTTTTTAATAATTTTAATATTTCCTCAATATGTGTTATTCCTATAAGTCGAGGGATAACTAACACGTCCACAACTACATATTTTTCAAATTTAATCATTGTCACGTTTACATACAACCGAACTAGATTTCATAATAATAAACTTTAATAATGTTTCTTATATATAAATGATTTGGTTGGAGTCGTGCAGTAAATGTGTTAGGAATGAACTGTTACTTACTCAAAATATATATCATATGGCAAATACAAATTGTTTGAGCTAAATAATAATATCTATTTCATTAGAAACAATAGAATACAAGAATAATAAAATATGTCAGCAATAAAAAAATTTAATGCAGTTATAACTAAAATATGATATATTTATGTATACAATTATATGTGTATGATATATTTTGTGACATTTTATTATTCTGTCTACCAAAGTTGTGCGAAAAAGTGAACGACGTACCTTCATGATGTAAAGATGATTACGCAATGCTCACCTTGGACGAAGCGGTCGCTCCAAGCAGAGGCCAGTCAATACTTTCTCTTACCTACACTCGACTGGCTCTTATTGAGACACCGCTAGTGGGGTATTGGTTGGATTCGCAGAACTACATCCAAAAAGCCAGCGTCAGATAATTGTTACGTGTAGTACTTGTATATGAACCTATTGTTATTTTGTTTGTATAGCGGGCACAGAAGCAGACGAGATATCCATCACCGTTATCCAGCGACGCCATAATCCCTGCTTTGCGCCGTTTGAGTGGTATATTTTAAAAACCTCATTCACATAGTCAAACACAGTACAAGTACTGTTTAAATCTGGTATTATAACTCGGGATATGCTTTAGCATAGCTCTTCCACGGGTGTGACGGATATTAAATCACTTGCCCTTCCAAAGACTGAATAAATTATAATTTTTATTCGGACCGGGGATACCTCTCGCTTCGTCATAGCCCACAGAAGTAAGAGGCTCTTACAATAATTACTTATATATAATATTAATAAAAAAAATTAAACAATGCCTACTCTTTGTTTTACCCACATTCATTTATTTTGTTGGTAGTCAGAAGAACTCTTGTTTTTGTATGTTTAGGAGACGTTAAAAATCGGTGTTACCCCTTCACTAACCTCAATAGTTTTAATAATTTCAAATATTTCATGTTTTTTTGTATATAATGTATATTTAATATAATTATATAAGTTTAAATATAATATTCTTTTTATAAGATAAATCAGTTGTTATAATAGTACGGGAGCTAGCAATGTCGGAAAAACAAGCATTTCAGGACGGCCAGATTTTAGATATGTTACTTCTCTCACTAAACTGCACGTGACACAGTCGGTCTGACTAGTGGTAATGGTTGCATTCATTATTGCGCATCATACTTGTGCAGGTAACATCAATTTTTTAAATCATTTTAAGACGATTCTTTTTTTTCATTATTTTTATCGAACCTTTAGCAACATAGATTCATTATGGTAATGAACGCAACCACTATCACCAGCCAGACGGGCTGTTACGTGCGGGATAGTGAGATAAAACTTCTAAAAACTAGCCGACCTGAAATATTTTCTCAAAAACGATGCTAGCTTCCGTACTATAAACTGGGTAGGTACGTGAAATAAAACATGAATTTATATCTCATATTTAATAGGTTTTGAAAAACTTATTTAAGGATAAAAAATATTTTAAACGACGTGTCACCAAAACTTAACACGACAATTTGAAGGGTGCATTGCAGACTGTTTACAATTACTTACGCATAACTCTACTCAATACAAACACGTAACATGTGTCTAGATTTTTACTAGACATTTAAAGGAGAAAATATATTTTAACGAATAAATAAAATAAATAAAAATCAAACTTTCATTGAAAAAATTTCCTCTAAAGATTAACTTGTAAACAATAGAAGAAACTTGCTATGCCGAAATAATCCTCACAGAACATTGAACATGTAATTCGATACATCAAAATCCTGTAATGAATTTTAAACGGCCATTCCAATCGGTCCTACTTATTACAATGAGACTTTATCAATAAATAATATAACAACTCTACTTATATATTCCCTAATTTGAATGTACAGAACTTCCTAATACATGAAGAAGCTTCAACTTACTGTAATTAAATATTAATTTTTTGAAAAATAATATTAGGCCACCAATAATTTTTTAAAAATGTTGTCAGCGGTGTTTCATTAAAGCAAAAATTTCTTTATTCATTTTAAACAATTCATGTCATTTAAATTACATTAACGTGTATAAACGTTAAATTACAACATTAAGCAAGATAAACGTTAAAACTAATTGGAATATTAAGGCAAAGCTATTATCTCTATAGTTTCTTTACAACGTTTTCGTGAAACATCTGAAAATAACCTTGCACACTCCAGTTATTTTCTCTCAAGTGCTGCTGCATTCAAGCGAAAAGCCAGTTTAAAACGAATTCATTCAGTTGCGAATATTATTATTAAAAATATATATATTAAATATCTAATAAATGTTGTATACAAAATCGCTATATAACTACTGCATTTAGAAAAAACAAAAAAAATCACAGGATAAACAATATAACTTAGCAAAGGACGAACCTTTAGAATGACAATTAATAATTTCACTAATTACAAAATAATATCAATTTCAGAAGGTTTTGTGACAACACAGACAAATTAGAAACAAATATAATAGGTACCGGTAATATATAACATTTTATAAAATAATTGTCTATATAATTCAGTAATAATACACCTAAATTATTGGGGCGCAGGCCTATGGAATGACTGGTCACATTTAGACTTATTCTAGATACATTTAAAGGCAATTCGGGTTGCATTTTTGTATTTTGTATGTTACTTTGTGTACGCACAAAACATTGAAGTTATGGTAAGCGTTGTTAAAGGACCTTGCTTACTTAAAATGTGTCTACAAGAATATTACTTGATACTTTACGTTACTAGACTACATACAATATTAAATATAAATTTTATCTGTTTAAAAAACTATGTGTACTTCGATCGATTGAAAAGATAGTCAGGCCGTTTGGTACAAAATTTTCAAAGGCGCTATTTTGTACCATGCTCTCACTTCATTACGAATATAGCGGACAAAAGCGCCATATTACAGACATTAGTTGTGTTGCCGGCTTTGTACGCCGCTGAAGCGGTTAGCTAAGCTTGGTGGGATTCCAGTATTCTCACTACATGTACTTTTTCACTGGTATTCTAAAAGCCCGTAATATCACTACGGACGAAACGCATCAATTAGTGCGTCAGAATTAACCTCTCAAGGTGCAAACAGTCAAACACTCGCCCGGCCACTCAACTCTTAAATACCAAATACAATTAAATTATAAAAGCTTATTAGATCACTCAACCACAAGACTATAAAACTGGCCCGTCTATCTTTCCTCTTCGAAGTACATTTACACTTGTTCGCTACAGCATGAGACAATACAATATATACATTTCCAATCAGATATAAGGTGAACAGGACAGTTGTCCCTGTCTTATCCTTGAACATATATTAGTGTGAGTATGAAAACTATATTTCTTTTTACTTCAATATAAACCGAACCGTTTATAAGAGCATCCATACATTGCGGAGATATCATAAACCAGCATTTGGCGGTAAGGCCAGTGCGCTAAGTCATTCAAGGAATTTGTACATAATTTTACCGTATTATTATCAGAACAATTAATTTAGGTTTCAGCTTGTAGAAAAATATAATTTCACCTACATACTATGTTTAAGATTGTATTGAGTTCAGTCGGCAAATAACGCAACAGCTAGGCTCAATCGCCATCAATTGCCACAAATATCGTGGAAAACATAGGAAACATAAATTACAAAACCAATGCCAGGAGTGTTCAAGTATTTCGTAATATATATACAGTAGATGGGATAGCCGTTTTCATCGTTATAGAGATACTATATGAAGTATTTATTCTCATATATTATCTTAAACTACAGTAACAATGCCACTGTAATGTAAAATATTCTACATATAGGCTCTGACAAATTAATGAAAAAAGTCTTGAGGTTTGCTTTTTATCGCCTTCCAGAGTAATCCCCTTACTTTTTCTTCTAAACTTATGGTACCGAAACAACCGTGCAAGACAAGAAAATAAACGCTACTGAAAATTAACGCTATAGGGACTGAATAATATCGCTATACAAAGAGAATAAATACATTCTTATGGCAAACCGAACATCGGTGTCAATATCTATCTTTATAGGGAGAATCGTTAAAGAGTCTACTGCATATATAATATCAATATAGAATATATATATCATATATATCGGCGCAACCAGTAATAATGATGAGTCACGCGCTCCTGCCTTCGTGCTGTGACGTGCAACGATGTCTATAAATACAAGATGCCCGGCTACAAGTCAGTCTAGCTTGAGCAGACGTTAGACCTCTCTGGGAAGTCGTAACGCTGTATTACGAATAAACAAATACAGCAGAACTTGTGAAGTTTTCTTTCAATGATGAATCACCAACAAGAAAACAATAACCGTAATGTCATACCCAATACCATACTCAATACACAACCAAAACACTTCTGAGGCCCCCGCGCCGTTATATATATATACATTCTATATTGTAGAAAATTTACAAGTTTCTCATCGTGTTAATGCCTTAGAAAAAATGTGTTATACAAATTTACATTCACATATTCTCAAGTCTATGATTTTCTACGATAACCGCTTAACATGTAAAGGCCTCCACCAACGTATTATTACTATATACCTGGAATTGTTTAATTGTCGGTTAACATCGGTTGTAAGATACACAGGCACCGGTCGGTTTGGAATAATAAATATATCTATTAATACATATACACAAAATACAGTAAATATATCTTTGTTCTTTTCTTTAATCTATCTGTACGACGTTGATTTTGGTGTTTTATGTTTCAAAAATATATACAAATCAAATTCCTGGTATTTAAATCATTATATTACTAATTATTAAAATTTAAAATGGAATTATTTTCACCTTTGTGATAAAATCGACAATCATTAATATATTAATTATTTGGTGGTCTGTATTTCTGCTGCTTTCAATTTTTTTCTCTTTATATTATCAAATATAATTTTGAAAAATCATATAAAACACAATTAGAAACAGAATTTTTAACATCTAAATCTGCGTTATTATGTTTATTAGACTTGAGTTCACATAAATATTTCTACTAATTTACTACTAGTTACAATTTGAGAATTCTATTCAAAATTGTTCATAAGTTAAATTAGATTTTTAACCAAATATAAAATGGTATTTGTTACCAATATGACATCAAATTTACGCAATACTGAAATGATTTAAATTTTTTGTTGTATATGTGTTAATTATAAAAAATTTCATTGAAATAACGCATTTAAAATTATAACTCAGTGTCTTTTTTCATACAATTATATCATAATTATAAAAATCAATAAAATAAATTAATATGTCGTTAAAGAACCTCATTCTTTTTGGTACTTAATATTTCAATATTTTTTTTCCGAGTCTTGTGTACTTACTATTATCGATCACTAAGAATATAAACAAAACAAATGAGATCATTATAAAAAAGCTGCATAAAACTATTGTTGCAAAATCGTGACAGAACAAGAAAAAAGAATCTGAATTCACCAAAGTTATGTTAAAAGAGTTTTGTGATATTTGATAATATTTCCAATTGATCAACAATTTTTCTATTGTAACAATAACTAATACTAATTAGGAACGTAAAAATGTTAAATTTGTAATACTGCCATGGATCGCAATAAAACCTCTTTTTAAAATGTTTAGTGTGATTGTTGTGTAAATTCAACCCTCGTATAATATATGTCACAAGAAAAACAAGGAAAGAGAAAGAGGCTCTGTTTACTGTGAGTCAATATTTAAAAACTTTAGAATGAAATTAATTTATAACATCAAGCCAATTAAAAACCCAAGCTCACACTGTAGAGATGTACCAAAAAGATCATAGATGTATTGGCTAGGGACGAGTAGATTTAATTTGTGTAATTAAAATAATAAATCAAAAAATATCTAAATTATGCTTGTGATGACTTTGTAAATTTCTATCATCAAAGACCTAATCCAGCCTAGTCTGACGTTACAGAACCAACCCCAACGTTACATGAACAAATATCTTTAAAAATGTATTTAATTCTAACACGTGCTACTTCTAATTAATTTTATACTAAGCTGTAATACATGCATCAAAATCGTTTACGCAATAAAAAAAACTTAAAACTAAAACCGAGCATAAGTTAATCCCGATAAAAATTCATTATCCCTATATACAGTACCGTAAAACAAATTCACCTATTTAAAACCTATATTACTATTATAATAATTAACTTGCATAATACAATCGTTCAGCGAAAAACAATACTATATGATATAATAGACCTTATAGCTTACCTTACACCTTAGAAGAGCCTTACCGCTTGTGACTATTAAGTACACAAGCTGTAAGGCCCTCTTGAAACACTATAAAAAAGCATCGAAGATATGATAGCACGGCCCCCATTAAAAAATATCAACCCCAGACAATAATATCAATAAAATATTTAACTTAGAAGTAGGGGTCACACTTAATAATTAAATATTAAATTATGTTTTAAATATTATGAAATTTATGAGAATTTTCATTCAGTAACTATGTGTGCACTTATACTAGCAGATATAATGAAGTCAGGACAAAACTACCAGCCTTTACCTATATACAAAAATACCATCGCGGCAATTCATGAGGCTTATAGTCTTATCCATAAAGTAAGTGTCAGAAAACTACATCCATGTAAAAGGCATCATATTATGTAATGTAATTATTCAAGAAACATGTATACGTTTACAAAAAATTATCAAACGTAGTACAAGAACTTTAGGAAACGTACAAGAATTAATAGAAAACATAACATAAAAAATAATAGGTCACCTATATGTATATACTTCTTAATGTGGGATTTAGACTTTAATGGCTACAGTCTCAGAATAATTTCATTGTTTTTATCAGATATCAGATATGGCCTCGTCAACTGACTATCGCTATAATTATTTCATATATGAGTATTCATATATGAAATAATTGTACATAATATTGACAGCAAATAATATCACCATACTTATAACATAATGGCCGTTTTCAAATGGCAGTCGATTGAAATGTAGTGAAATATTTAGTTATATTCCTAGTCAGTCTACGGAGCATAAGTAAATGCACATTGCTTCTTCGACTTCTATGATTGGACTGGAATTGCAAATGCACTCCGTATTAAGAAATATATGCATTGACATCCACGCAGAATGAATACTTGCGTTTAGAAACGCGCGCTTTGCATACGCAAGGATTCCGCCACGTCTGAGTAAGTTGTTTTTGTAATTAGCGTTATTTATGAATGAATTTGTGTCGTTTAAAAACTGTTAGTATATTATATATATGGTAATATATTCGGTAGAAAGACGTAAATATACGATAGTTGGAAGTGACCATTACATATAAACAGCAATACATATATTTAGAGTTATTATAAGAAAAAAATATGAATAAGACCGCTAACCTATTAGAAACCCTTTTTCTGTTAATCTTTAGGAATATATTATAAAGGTGTGGCCCCGTCAAAATAAAACCTAACATATATGGAATATCATGGTAATGGGATTCAACTTTATAATTGTATGTCATAAATTGATAATATCCAATAACATATAATGTCAATATATAATTGTTGAGGTGTAAAATAACTATCGAAGATGTGTAAAAAGAAATCAATATCTGTATAGGCTTTAGAATAACTTTGCAATGGACTTTTTCATAATTCACGCTCGTCTTGTATGTTTATTGACAATTTACAATGTCACGTTAAAATCGTTGGGGGTTGCCAGTAACATATATAGTTAAACACTATACAGATAACTCTCTAACTTTGTTTTTGGTGATGGTTGCGTGAATGGGGAGAACCATAGGATTGAAAAACGACCAAATACAGACTGTATACTCTTCCATCGAGATTTGCGAATCCAACGGGCCTGCTCTTTCTTCAATTGTTCGATTCCCTGGAAAACGATAACTTATTATAAGAACTTTGAAAATGTATAATACAATGAATACCATTATATTTTTTTTAATCTTGATATCATATCATTATATTTATAATTTTGCTATATTCATCAATAGTAAAAATAGGTATCACAACATTTGGAATACTCAATACCATCATAATACTTTAAGAATTTCATTTAATTTCTACCTCTTTATTAAATATAAAATCTTGTTGCAAAATTATGGGAGAGGATTTTCCCAACTGATCTCATATAAATTAAGAAATATAATGTTCAATCAAATATTGTATAAGAATATTATATCATTTCACAAATATACATTAAATGTAAGTACTCTCACCGATTGCACTGGTCCTGTGATGCACATGTAAATAAACAGGACATTCCCAGCACAAATATATTATTATTACTTTTCAGGGTAAGCCCATCAAGTCTCTCTCTGAGTCGGACCCTCGTGTTTGAGGATCGTCGTCAGCACTAGGGTTATTTTTGGAGCGCATGATCTGCCGCCATCAAGTCTAGTTATATATAGCCTTTTAGCGATAGATATTGTGACCGAATCGAATGGATGATACGCATTTTCCATTACATACGAACTGACCAACAACAAGTGCTGCAAAAATTAATGAGATAACTACACTAAACATACCGTCTCATCGTTCCATATTGCATGCAGTTGTGTTCCCAGCATTACAGCGGTGAATATCGCGAACAGGAGTGCTTCAGCAATTAGGAACAACAGCAGCACAACAGTTGCTGGTGGGGAGTATGTGCTGCAGTCACGCCATTCGTGACGTATACACGTCACAAACTGATACACGGATAGTGTCAACGAGTGTACTGAAATTGCAGCTATGTAGAACTGAAAACAACGTTTACTAATATTCACATAATTGATGGCAAGTGGTGGGTCATTATAGTACTTGATTGCTAAGTATTAAGTACTAACCATACGTGGGAGAGCCATGCTACAACATATGCTAACGCACTAATCGTGCCGGCTCGTCCGAAGTGATAGCACGGGTGCACAGCGTACTCAGCGTGAAACTGTATCTTTACTTGAAATGATTCTTTTACTGTGTTTCTCTGAGTGACTGATGAGTAAAAATCCGTCAACACAACCGGAATGCGCGGTTCCCCATGGACGAAGATGTTCTCTTACCATATAGGAGACATAACACAAAAAGATTACAAGACGTGCGTGCACCTTGTTCCTAATACAAGTTAACTATTTTTATTGTGTTATTTTAATTTTAAGCCCAATTACCGCGTTTAATAATTGTTTATTTATTTAAAACTATTTTTTTTGCATGGGTAAATACAAAAGAAGAGAATAAAAATTGTGAAAAACAAAAATTAATACGGTATGTTATGATCATCAGCTGTATTGTCACCAGAAGTAGAGTTATAACGTTTAAATGGTGTTTTAGCGCTCCACCTTACCCAATATAGGACTATGTATTTTTTATGTGTAAAAATTATATTTTCTATAACTATCGTTATACATAACTGGATGTAATAAAGTGCGAATGCCAAGCGACAATATCGTTTAAGAACTCCTACGAAAATTATTCAAACACAATGGAAGCGTGACTGAATTAGTTTTTGTTGGTGCGTAATACACTATCGAATTGATACTTGAAAAAAAATACAGCAAATGAAAATACTCACTGTAAACAAAACAAAGTATTTCTGATTGTTCTCGCCCACGCAGTTATTCACCCATGGGCAATGGTGGTCCATTTTTCGAATACACCGCTGGCACACTGAGCAGTGGTGCGCCCGCTCTGGCTTGATACTGCAACATTTGGTGCACTTGAATATCACCTGTCCTTCACGAAAGCTCATTTGTTTTATCATCTCTTTCGTCGCGTTCCCTTTCGGCACAGCGCCCTGTAATTAAAAAATATTCCTGTATAATAATTACACCCATAACTGACAGTATTTGCTGCTATGGTTATTATTTTATAAAGAATTATAATTATTGCAATGTTGTTGCGACATTTCTTCAGCGTTGCCAAAATACAATTCAAAGTCATATGAAAAATACAAAGGAAATAAAGAAAAAAATCAATATAACTAAATACTACTTTTCTATCTGTAAAATCTTTGATTAGATTATCAAAATTTACTACCTACTGGATGTCACCCAACTGCACTAAATCTTTGCATCGAATAGAAGACAATAATAAAAATACTCCTGACGAGATAGTTATAAATAGAAATAGCCTATACATTCATTATTTATATAATTAGTAGCTTAGAAGAATCTACACATTGTCACCATACTATTGAAATAACCAAATTAATACATTCTTTAGACACTAGGATCCCAGAGGCCATAAACTTACAGGATCAGTAAACATAGTCCTAAGGTGTGAGGCAAACGCGAGGAAGGCCAGTGTTTGAAAGACAATGATATTAATGTAGCTGTAGAAAGGGTATGTAGATACTCCAGGTAATAGCATCACCATCATAACTACAAACTCCGCATACAGGATCAGAAACCATGTCAACGCGGCACAAATGATGCCACATATATCCTGGAAATTGATAAACCGCCCTATTATACAAAAGAAATAAAGAAATAAATGTTTGGTAAAAATAATCTAAGCACTTAAATCAATTTTGGCGATGAAAATAAAACATGCAAATTGTTGAAAGAAGTTCAGTATATTTAAAATTAAATGCAATGAAATCTCATTATTAATTTCCTTGACAAATCTTTGAATATATTCATAATACATACATAATTCTTTATCATAACTCAACGATTGCAACAATTAATTGTCCTTTTCGGATTTAAATATTTTTGTTTTTTACCACTATTGTAAACACTCCAGCAAGAATGCATAGCTATCTATCAAAACAGCCTTGCGGCATACTACATTGTTTGAGACGCAGAGTCTTAAGACATTTTGAAGAGCATTAATTTTTATGTCCATTATATTATAACTAAAGGCATTTAACTAAATTATAAATTAAGCTAAATATTTTACAACTTACTCTTATGCACCATGCTTTTCCTCCGCAACATCTATTGTGCATATCACGGTCAGGTCTTGTTAACACAAGACATTCTGGCTCAACCTGATACTGGCTTTCCATATCATCTTCATCTGTACTATCATAAAACTCTCGTATCATTTAGATAATTTTTAAGGCCTGAAAATAATTGCAATTCTTTCTTAATTCAACAATTTTGATCAATAACCTTCAATGTTCTATTCTATTATTAAATTTAAAAAATCATATTCTACAAAAAAATATCACCAATAATCATTTGTAAGTGGAATGTTTTAACTTTAAAATTAAATTATGTAATAATTTCAATTTAGTTTTTATATCATCTTTAAAGAATCAGGTAAATTTGAAATTTATATTATTGTTTTTCCTATTTATTAGAATTGAAATCAGAAATGTAACTAGTATGTGAAATAATAAATTTACAAGAAATCTGTATTTTAATCCTTCAAAAATATGAATACTTTTGACTTTTTAAGAGGCATAAATAATATAAGGAAATGTATTATCAACATTACCACAATAAGCCTATGAAAAAATAGTTTAAATTCAGTTGAAATATTTAATGAAAATAGTTTATTAAAATGTAATTATTACCTAATTAATTAAAAGTACATAAAATAAAAGTTAGAATTTCACTTTTTTGGTAAACATATAAAGTGCACAGCAACATTATTATTTACAATGGGTTGCCAAATTCATAGGGACAGTCACATTTTTATATTTTTTCTTTAGAGGAGTTTGAATGCTATGTCAAGTGGCGTAGTGGTCCTGAAATGTATTTTTATGTTCACAGCACCTCTATAAATCAACTTGAAAGTAAATTTCAAGTGTTATGAGATTTGTTTATTTTGTAAAAATATTTTATTATCAAGAGAGACACACAGTCCTTCACAAGTGAAATAATTGAATAATTATTTTTAAAAGTTATTTTTATTAAATTTAATTATTGTTATTAAATTTAAATCTTTATGGGGCTGATTTTAGGATGAAAATCATTTATTTTTTATTTTTACAGCTTTTACTATGGGTAGAGAGGTAGATCTCCAAGACAAAGCCTGAGGTTAAATCCCTTTTTTTACACACAAGTCTTTCCCAGAGGAAAATTACAAAACAGGAAGAAAAGTGCTGGATCCAGATAAAAAACTGGGACTGACAGAGGCGATGAAGAAAAAATGACTTGCTTGTATTCGTGAATACCGTCTGATGAGTGTTGAAGACTGGAACAAGGTCAGTTTTTATGTCAATTTATATATTATATTAACATTATGATATATTATTTAAAAACATTTTCATAAAATTTATAAATACTTTTTTTCAGGTGTGTTCCTCAGACAAATCAACATTTGAGATTCTAACCAATATAAGCAATTTTGTCAGGCGGCGCTCAGGTGAGAAATTTCACCCTGACTGCTTTGAGGAATGTTTTAAACACCCTGTTATAACTTTCGTATGGTATATCATAAGTGCTAAACGGTATGGGTATTTTTATGTTTTCTAGGGAATCATGAGACAGGACCAATACAACCAGGACATTGCTGCAACTCCGGGAAGATGAACTCCAGAGGGGGAGGAATTCATGTTTATGCATGAACATTAGCACCATGCTATAAAGCAAGGAGTGTAACGAAATTTTTAGCAAACCACAATATACAAATTTAACCTTGCCCTGGCAATTCTTCAGACATGAACCCAATCGAAAACTTATAGGAAATTACAAAGGAAATGATAACCACCAAGGTAAAACTCTTAATAAAGGAGAGTGCCAAACCATTCATAGAAAGCATTCCAAGGTAGATCGAAGCACTAATTCAGGCTAAAGAAAATGTGACAAAATATTACCAATATCTGATTGCCATTTTCATAATACTTGCTAATATTTTTTAATAACTTAAAGATTATTATTTTTTGTTTAAACTACTTATAAGATATGAATCTAATATTATGAAATGTAATTATAACTCAAAACAACGTTTTTGATTTGTTACGGACCAATAAAGTGTAAAAAACCAATATTTTGCGACTGTCCCTATTAATTTGGCCACCAACTGAATACAGAGATCTAGTAATAAACTTACTTCGATGTTTCAAATAGAAAATCGTGATTATCTTTCCCAAGGGTCAGGGTTTGCTCATAAAAAATCTCATAACATTCATATTTCTATTTTGCTCTTAAAATGTAACTTCAAGCGGGAAATGTAAGAGCTTCTCTCACTTGTTACTTAATATAGTTCATATACATCAACTATATTCATTACAACTATGTACAACTTTACATTTAAAATCAATAGTAAAACCAAGCAATATATATATATGATATTCTCTAGAGACCGAATCCAAACTCCAAACCAAACTTCTAAGGGTGTTAACCAGTGCTATCTGTCAACTGCAAGGGTGAACACTTAAAAGTAGAAAATGTACCAAGTTGGTAGAAAATTATAACCAAAAATAAATTAAATATAGTTTATTTATAATAGCAATGTGTAAAACGTATTTTTATTTATTTTTAAAATGTTTATATATTTTTTTTAATTCTTTATATTTAACAAAAATTTAAGATATAAATAAAAGTAAGGTGTAAATTAAAAATAGGTAAACCACCAAATTACTATGTAGATTTCCTTAATAATGATCACATTACGATAGTGTTCTCTATTCTGTAAAACTGCACAGACTAAGCTTATATTTTTATACTTTAGTCCGTAGATAATAATTTACGTAGTGATGTAAGTTTTTACACAGTGTCCCAAAACTGAAGGGGATAATATGGTATCAGGAAAGAGACCAAGTTATACCAGTACTGTAAATACTAAGAAAGACATTTTGTCACCTATAAGGGATAATAGACATGTTTCCAAAAAATTAATAATCGACACCATTGCCCGCATTTATAAGTGTTGCGATCGCATCTTAATGTATAATCTTAAATATCGGTGCTATTTATAGCAAATCAACATAGTAAACGTTGTTTATTTAGTAAAATAAAGTAGGTTTAATTGTGTTATGGTTTATAAGAAAAGCTGCTACACTACCATGTACATGACAAGTTAATCACAAAGAATGGCTATTTAATAAATATTTTAAAATAGTAAAACACTTGTCGTTTTCTTGCGATTAAAAATGATATTTTCGGAATTAATGTAGCTTTTCAAAGTTACATATCTAATGCTTTTTTGTATTAAAACATCGACGTACAGAGTAGAGTACTGAGTCACTGGGTTGCCAAAATGAAATATAGGTTGTGCAATATTTGTCCAAAGCTCAATATAAACACATTTCATATTTATAAGTTATAACTATGTTTAATTTTATAATAATACATATTTACCAAGTAATCTTAAGAATTAATATTAAAATGATAGAACACACTTAATACTAAGAAATAATTAATATACAGTGTCATTTCTTTTGGTTTCTATGCATCTTGGCATGATTTCAATGCACTGTTTGGTATTTTATTTTAAGATTATGGGGTTGTGAATTATGCCACTCGTTTATCAGCTTTTCTATTATTTTTATCTCAGTGGTTATCATTTCTGTATTGGTAATCAGAGTTATGAAATCCATTTCAAATTTGAAATGTAAAAAATATATTCCAAAAACAGTTATCTCTCCTTATTAATTGGGAAACCCACTGTATGTTCAAGCAGGAATCAAACAATTTGAGCACTTCTTAGATACAGCCACTATATGAAGAATGCCGACTAAGCATTTACCTTGTTTCTAGTGAACCACACATGCCTACAATTATATGCAGCATTGCATTCTTTAAATGATGTCATTCCCATATATGTATCTTTATACTTTTAATAATAAAACACAATTGTTCCAACTTCTAACATAGTCTTTAGTTTAAATTTTAATTTTATTAATTTGTATTCTTTAACTAAATAAGTTTTAAATAATTTGGTTTTTTTTCGAGCTTCTGCTTGCCATTTACATAATTCACTTGCTTTAGTTTTGAAAAACAGAATTAAATTAAAAATAGTTATTTATTATGAACTGGCAAAGTTAATATTTTTAAATATCTGAATACTTATTTACATCCTGCATAATGAGAACAACTATAAGTTAATAAAACAATGTATAACTGTTGCAAAAGAATTTATTCATACTAACAAATTTACCAGCTCAAAACACCATTCAATGGGCTCTAATAAATGAATACTGGTAAAAGACTTAAATCTAAGAGATCATATTAATTCTAAATTATATTTTTTGACGTGCAAATTCAAAAACTATAATGTTACAAATAGTATAACATATATTTCAATTTTTCTTATATTTAAGTTGAACCTCAAAATATCAAAGAAAAAAAAATATATTAAATCTACATGCAACTTCAAAATATTTTAAATAAGTACACACATTATTACATATATACCAGTTTTTCTTATATTTAAGTTTAATATCGAAATAAGAGACAGGTTTAATCACAACATACCTACAAAAAACTTATAAAATAAATGGGTTTTCCAATATAGGCTCAGGAGCTGCATTGGAATCTTTGTTCTGATTTATCTGGGATTGCTTTGATGTCCGATTAACAATCTTCTGAATCATTTGTTTGGCCTTATTAATTGCAGAGTTCGTTCCACGCAGTGTAATTTTGGTTTCAATTCCAGTTGAATCATCAATAATTATCTGGGCATCTGATTTGGTTCTTAACTTTTTTATTGTATTACCTCCACTACCTATTACTAACCCAACATAATTTGTAGGAATAGATAGAGTTTTTACAATGCTTCTCGCGTAAGCTCTCTGTTTCTTTCGAAATATTTTTCGCTTTTGTATCCCATACAAAGCCGCTGTCTCCGCAAAAGAAGCTTCTATATCAGATTCCCAATCCGACATCTTGAATAACGAGTATCGTCCAAACAGTAGTGAGATTAACTCAATAAAATTGGGATAACTTGATAAGCAACGAAAATTAATAGATTTGTAATGAATTCAAAGAAAATAGGTTATCAGTACCTTACAACCTTGACCTCCAAATGCAAATGAGCGATTTTTCATTATTCACATTGTCATTCATATCGATTAATCGAACTTGTTCGAAATTTCTTTACGATATATCGGAATAATTTAATGTTACGTCAAATATTGATTTTAATTGGTTCAATAACGTGACCGAGAAGCGTGCGCGCCTGGATCGGGGTGTCAACGCCAGGGCCTATGGGCAAGGTTTTAAAATCTTACAGCAGGATGAGGAAGAGTACCGTGTTGTCCAGCGGTTTCTCGGAGAATTACATATTGGACCGCATTACATAGTCCTCACTCCTGCCATCTACGAAGTTAAGGAGCTGCTTTGCGTGCCCGGGGTGACTATCGAAGCCTGGTGGGGTAAGAATTGCCCCGCTCAATGCCATAGGTGTCAAGGGTTCCGGCACTCTTTACACCTACGGCTAACTGATTTGGGAGGCTAACTTACCTCTCTCGAGAGAATCAAACTGCAGGTGACGCCACCCTGGCATTCCGACACATTCTGGCAATGCATCGTATCCAACACTCGTGGCAATACCCTTTACCAACACGCTGAACGGATCGGGTACTCTGTTGAGGTATTTGAAACCCCTACGCTTTGATCGACACCACTACCCTCGGATCGACACGCACTGGCCTGACATTTTTGTCTTGGTGGTGCACTGTCAAATTGATCACTCAATTCATCAGGTGGTCCTGGTTGACGACAACCAGTCGGATCATCTGCCGATACTGTGCTTGGTAGCTGATACTCAACCCACCGCCCCACGTGTCCCGTCCGGCTGCTTGTCGCCGAGCCCACATCGAAGATCATCAACGACGTGGAGTGGTAAATGGGTTGCGCAATTATAGCCAAGTAAATAAAGCCATAAGTATATATACATATTGACCTATCGGTTGACTATTCACTCTAAATTTACATAGTCTGTGGATTCTATAGGTTTCTATGGGTTTATGAGTCAAAACTCTCATTCACATTTCCCTCTGTTTTTGACGAGTCATTTAAACACAAAAAAACCTGACGATGCGGTAAAAATCAAGTTGTATATGTGATAACACTGTTCCATTTGGGTATTAGTTCCTTATTAATTAACTTGTTCTCAAAAACAGCCATTTGTAATAAAAAAAAATAAGATTAATAAATTGAGCCAGTATCATATACAGCAACATGCTTACGACGAGTTTCAAAAATGGCCACCAGTGACTGTCAGCCAATCACAAGCGAGAATTGAGCGTCAAAATGGCTACAACGTTGCGTTTTTTGTTAAGTACATTTTCTTGTTTTATTATAAACATTACGTTGAAAAGTTAGGTTTAACATTAATAAACTAGAGACGGATTTACGCCCCACGCGTGTAAATAATAAGTTTGCACGAAAGAAGAAAAGGGATCCCATGAAATGGAAAATCGATATTGGCAATCTGGAATCTAAATAGTATCAAAACCAGCAATATTTAAATGTGAGTATCAAGAACAGCGTTCTGAAAAATTAATTTAAGTTAAATTACTTCAAATACAGTCTAATCCTGGTGATATTTTCTTAAAATACATAACATACCTTTAATTTACCTAATTAAATTACACGTGTTAAATTTATCAATTCGATCGATTAGATTGTGTATTTACCTTACCTACCTTACTTACCTACATTACCTTCCAAAATAGTTCGTAGGGCACCATGTCACTTTGTTTTAACCTGCCAATTTGACGCAAATGGACCAATATTGTTTTGACGCTAACGTCGATAGCTGCTGCTAATTCAGCCGTAGATTGTGTATCTTCAGCTTCCAAAATAGCCTTTAATTCGTCATTGTCGACCAAAGTCTTCGGACGACCACGAGGTTCATTCTTCTAGTCGAAATTTCCAGAACGGAAGTGAGCAAACAAATAACAGTTGGTGCGTTGGTTTGTAGTGTTAGCTCCGTAAACGTCGTTGATGTTGCGTGCCGCTTGTGCCCCGTTTAACGTATCCATGATGACGAAAAATATTGAAGTGCGATAGAATGTAACACTAACCAATAAACAAATGACTACTTTTGACAAAAGAATTAGTAGCCAAACAAAAATTATTTTTAATTTCAAATAGTACTGCAGAACAGCAATTTCATAGGTAAAGACCTATTACTATTTTCTTAATTAGTTCTAATTACTGAAATGTCCAGTTTTTATAAGACTCATATACTGCTATATGTTATCATTCTATATGATAAATTATCTATTTTTCATTTCTGTTCTTTGGCTGGGTTTTGTAGATTTCGTATTCAAGCCAAAAACTTTATTTTTAAAAATATACTTTATTTTATTATTTAAATACAATAGTTAAAATACTATAATGTATACAGTCAAACCGGGTTAGTGAGAACTGGGTAAGTGAGAAAACTCTATAAGTGAGAGTAATACCCAGGACCCATAATTTTAAGATCCCAAAACTACTATTAGCGAGAAACAGAAACCTCTGTGAGTCGTTTATCCCTCATGGACCTCTGTAAGTGAGACTGCTACTTATTTATACCTCTATAAGTGACAGTCGAGCTTTATTCATTTATTTTCCAATCTGCGTTTTCCGGTACGGTATGGTGTATAATATATTAAATAATATTAACATTATATAAAATTACATGGTGCATGATTTTTTGTTTTATTTTTGTAAGCATCTTGATACCTATCCTTATGAAATACTTATATGTTGAAATCTAATGAATATAACATATACACATTATTAAAAATATATATGTACATAATACATATGATGTGCATATTTACTACATTTGCACCAGCTATGACTTGTAAGAAACACTACCTATGTACCTGCATTAGAAAGAAACTAAGGTTAGTGAGAAACCTCTATAAGCAAGAATGAGATTGTGCTACCTTCAAATCTCGTTTATCCATGTTTGACTGTATTAATAAATATAACTTGTATTCAGCAACTTCGTTCAAAATAAATATCCAAGTCAAACCTATTTATAGAATATTTTTCAAGATGTTACGAAAATACCTAAAAGCAGCAACACAAGGTTGTTGTCCGGTTTGCGCGGTTGTCCGTGGGTAGCAGTGTTCTGTTACCATATGGCAGGCCCACCTGCTCCATTGTACACAATACTATTTAAAAGAATATACCTTACTAGTGTAATATAAAAAAATGGAGTAATTTTGATAGTTGTCATCTCTAAATTCAATATCAATAGGTATTCATTCTATTTGCTATTCTGTCTCATCATTTTAATTGTTAAAAACGTATATTATTTGTATAAATCTAAATATTTTGTGAGTGATTTTCTTAAACTACTTTCATTTTCTGACTGGCTAATATGTATATATTATTTCTTTAATAAATAAAGCTTTTCTTTTTACAATATGTGTATATCATCACTAGCCAATAAAGGGTTCAGTAGGGGAGTAGTTCAGAAAGGGTTGTCAGTAATAGATAATGATAAAATATATTAGTAATTAACAATTATTATTGTTAATGTTTATTCAGTCACTATATCTACTTAATTACACTTTTCCTACAACCAATACATTGTGATTTAAGTTTCCAACGCTAATGGCATATCATAATTTATTATATAAATGATTGAATTACACAGTAGTATTATGTTAGATACGGCAAAATGATGCTTTTTGATAAATTAATTAAATCCTCTTTTATTCTGTAATTGAATATCATACAATGTTATTGTCTTTATAATGTTGGAATCTGAAATGGAGCAAATCTTGGGTATGTTTCTCATTAAAATTAAAACAATTAAATAGAAAAAATTTATAAATTTAATATAAAAGTATTTTTTTATATATACTGTTTTGTAAATATCCCGAAACCTTTTTGTAAAGCATATGTATTATGAAAATAAAAAATTACTTTTTAAAATAGAAATTATATTTATAAAGATGATAGATAATATTCAAATATATTATAATTACTAATAATTATATTTTTTAGAATTACATTCTTTTATATTTTATTTAGTGGCAAATAATAGAAATGCTAAATTGCTAAATGATTAAATCTGTAATATGTCTTTCAGATCATGAAACAAGGAGGAATTCATTTCAGTGTGGAGATGATGATAGCTCGACTGAGAATACTCCACTCATTAATAGATTCCCAAATTGTCAACACAGAGACAGAAATGTATCTACAATTATAATTG
>DWCF01003121.1:0-20852 GCA_018230265.1 Delias oraia | reverse complement strand
TCACGAAAAACATATTGTTTCACAGTAAAAGTGTGTCCGCACGCGGGTGGAGTGGGTTTATGTGAAATGGTGCAGCACCTTCAATTTTGGGACTACGCAAGTCTCTCTGGAACTATGGAGGGTCGCCTTATAGAGTATGTCGACCAACAACACGAGCACTTTGTGGATCCATGCATTGTTGAAAATGCCAAATACCTCGCACCCAAAGTTAGAGCTTAGTGGAATTATTATCTTTGGTCACGATGACCTAGAGATCGGGATCATTAAAGAATATAATTTCTACTTAGTAACTTAATCATTCATACTTAACAAATCAATAATTTAAATAAATTATAAAAGTTACCTTTATATATCGTCATGTTGTGGTCTATTGGACGTGATTCTATACGTCAAAAATTTAAATATACTTTTTACAGGTGGCGGGCTACAGTACGGAATTTTTACCGGGTGTCTTAGAAAAATTCACTTATCCAAATGGTACAGAATGGCTGACAATGATTAGAGAAGGGATTTTCCCAGCTCCCGATGAAGCCGAATTAGTCAACACATAATACGTTTTTTTATTACTTGAAGTCACCAGAAGCAGAATAATGCAACCGGCTGTTCCAGTTTAATACCCAATAAAGAAACATTTTACAAAAATCGTTTGTACTGCAAAAGCCATTTTAAAATTAAGATACTAATATAGAACTGAAATAATATATATTTCTAGTATATGTAAGTAAATAAGCTTTTGTAAAATTATCTTTTGGCTACTGAGATTGAAATACGACAAAACAATCGTTATGCCACAAATGTGTCAAATTTTCATAATATATAACGTCGTATCAATTCAATGAATAAAAGCTTATTATATACAAAATATCATATTAAAATTGTCAGTCTGATTTTATTTTTTAGTCAGCAAGCGTTTTATGTCATGGCATGTGCACGACACATGCATATTTAAATTACAATTTTCTTTGCATAAAAGTATTAAAAAGTTGTCGGTTCCGCTGGTTTTGAAACCATTTTTAGAAATAGAGAAAAAAAGTGCATGCAGTATGAAATAAAATTAGTTAATCATTAAAAATATCAATCTTTTTTTAGGAACGCGAAAGCACTCAGTTTCGACTGCTTAGGGGCATTTGCTACTGGCGAATCTTCAATACTCTCGTCCAGCTTTCGCTTCGAACTATTTTCTGTTGTTTTGCTTTGGGAACTTTTAAATGTCCGTATAGAATGTCGAGTTAATTCGGACGGCGTAAAGTCGGGATTTTCCTGCTCCAATGTTGATTTGTTTCGCGTGAACCAGTCCACGAACGTTTCGCCAGATAAAGGTTTTAATGGCTGAAAAATATTGTATTTAATTAATAAATGCTAAGAAGCATACGCTAAAAAATTTAAAAATTAAACGATACTGGTTTATGCTATTATTAAAGTTTGTTTTGAGAAACGAAACTTTGAATTTTTTACGCAACTTCAGCGGCACTTTTAAGGGCCTCCGATATCCTCACTCTTTCAGTGAAACACAGTACAAGTACTGTTTCACGTTGAGTATTCTGTGAGTCCGTGGTATCATTTTGGATTAGCCGGTCCAGTGCGCATATGCTTCAGCATGGATTTTCCACGGGTGAGGGAGAGCCTTTAACCATGTTCAGTTAAAATATTTACTTAATCTGATTTCATTATCCCAGATTCAACAATAGCAATTGTTAAAATAATATTGTGGCAAAACACAGTGTTTAACTACTGATTCATTAAAAAGAATAATTTTTGAAGGAAATACAAATAATATTAATTATTATTTATAATTTTTATTTTAATAAATTTTTTTTGCCATAATACTTACATCACTATTTTCAGCATGTACCTCGGAATGAACTTCTACCAACGTCCTTTCCGTTAAGGTCAATGTGCTTTGAACATTTTTATTTAAATCCTGTTGCTTCTTAAACGGATTTCGTGCACCACCGGGTGACGCTTTTATAGGCTAAAATATGAACACCGTTGTATAAACCGTTGTAAATATGATGACCGTATAGTCACACAGCGATTGCAACTTACGACGGGTTTAATCGGGGTTACATCTTCAATTTTTTTATTTTTCGCCTTATATGGTATTATAAGACTTGCATTCAAGTCATCGGTATTAGTAACATCAAATGTCTCCTGCGCCTCTAATTCTCGAAAGTGTGTGTCCGAAGTGGCGGTCTCCTGCTGCCAGGTGTCGGCTAAGTTGGTCAATTTATCGGCCAAATGCATTCGTCCGAGGCGCGAAGCGTATTTAGCGGCCAATGGGAGGAGCCGATCATCCTTCAGTAGTTCCATTAATTCCAGAGCTCGCTGTTCTATTTCACTACGGCAGGCCAACTGTCAAAAGCATATTTGCAATTAGCAATCACAGTGTCGACATGTCATAATTAAAAGTATTAAATTTTATTTAAAATCATATGTCGCAAAAACCCGAGTATTTAAGAGGCCTAGGCCTCTTTCTTCTTTCTAAAAATAATTTCATATAAGACCTATGTCATGTGTGCTATAATAATAAATGTGAATGTATCAATATAATATTGAAACATATGTAGTACTAGTTGCAACTACTTTTGAGACTAGCGTATTTTAAATATACTATCGGTGGCAAACGAGCAGGAGGCTCCTCTAGGGCAAGCGGTCCTCCGCCCAGGGACACCCCCATCCCTTGCAGAGCCGCGGGTGCGTTGCCGGCCTTTAAGGAAAGCGTGCGCTCTTTTCTTGAAGGTCCCCAAGTCATATTATTTGGAAATACCCCTGCTGTCAGCTGATGCCATAGTGGAAAATTGGATTATCACAAAGAAAGCGATTTTCCAAAAGAAATTCGAATTTGAAAGATTCCATGAACTGTATGGACAAAAGATAAATATAACTCATTTCTATATACTATATGAACAAGCCACGACTGTGTCAATTAAAACTTACGGCAAAGAGTTTAAGCGCGATCTCTCTAGCAGCTTTGACATCAACATCAGAAGTTGTATGCGCCCAACGAACCAGTTGTTCCTCATACTGACTTTTCTCTGTATCCAGCTCGCACAACGGCATCTACATATATACTATGGTTAATTGTGACTATCGGCGTGATAACATAATTGTCATTTTAAAGAGATTTTTATCCCGCTATTGGACTCGGACCTGTCACCCAAAATATTAGCATTATATACTTGCCTAAGGACCGTCCATTAATCAAGTGATTTTTTATTTAGCACTTTTTAGACCCTTTGGTGATATGAACTGAGATTTTAGACCCTCCCCCATACAATATCACGTGTATTTTCAGCACCTTCAAAGAATCCTTAAATTTTCTAAATATTATCTTTTACCACAGGTACTATGGTATTGGTAATACAGTTAGATTTATTTTTCGTTAAGAAGTCGCGCGTATAAAAATCACGAAGTTTTATTATTTAATATAGAGTACCTATATAAAATTACAATGTGTTTGACAAAAATATAAATACACCTGATATCATAGTAGACACCCCTCCCCCTTGGAATATTTCGTGATTTTAGTCAAACCCCTTCCCTCTTTCAAGGCCCACGTGATTAATGAACGGCTCATAATGGTGTAAATAACTTCTGTAAAAAGTTATTCATTTATAAGAAAATAGTTTAAGTATTATTTATAGTATCCTAAACTCTATATTGGGAATAAAAATGGATACCTGTATTGGTAGTTCAGCGACGATCGGTTTTGGTGCCGTAAGAGGAAATGACGCCCCTCTGCACATAATTGCACAAACTTTTTGGGCTTCTTCGTTCACCTGGAAATTAAATAACTTAAAATTATAAAATTAATAAATAAACTCATATATAAACAATCAAGTAATGGTCGATCTTTATTTTTGTATAGAAACTAAAAATCTATTACTAAAATATATCTAAGATAGAATACAATTGCGAAACCGCATATTACATATTCATAAATCTAAACACAATCGGCCATTTACAGATTTATGTTAATAAATCGTAAACGTTTTTATTGGCTCGAAATAAATGTAGTTATGAATCTAGGTAGATAAGTAAGGGAAATCTACGAATATTTTCTCCCAGAAACTCTTTACGTATAACTTGAAGTATTTTATGCATGTTAAACTATCACTTTCGGATTATTTTAGATCAAAATGCCATTCTCACCGAAACCGTGAACCAAGAGTCTGAAACGCCTTTAGAGTGAGTCGTGGTCTCGCAAATTGGCATCCAAATCGCACTAGCTATGTCATACATTCGAATGACACCAGTACTATCGCAAGTGCAAGGCGAACCCACGTTGCTAGAGCCAAGCCAAGTCAGTTTCGTTCCGGGCGTCAAAGGAATGAAAACCGTTTTGCTGCGCACTTGTCGACCTGCCAATACAAAATAACATTTGTATATACAATTTTTTAAAATATATTATATTATATCTATATACAAATGTTATTACGAATTACTTCATTTTTAAAAATGCAAAGCAATGTCTTCAGATGATTTCCATATTCATTCAGAATAAACAACCAGCGGATCGATTTTATATTATATTACATGTAAAAGTACAAAGAAATATGCAGATAATCAAATTTAGAAGAGATTTTACCTATTCTATTCTCAGTATAGATAGGTTTCTTTAACTTGTACGCTTAACAACAAATTTCACTCATCAAAGTTTTCCATTTCTTTATCAGTTCTGCCATAGATCTACTTAATATTTATTTTTATGTAAATTTGTTAAGCTCTTGTCTATCATTTTCTTTCATTCACATTAAACTTATAATATTTATACATTTTTGGTATTATATAGTAAGATATATATAACCAACCGTTCAAAGCTATAATGTCCATAGCAAGGTGCTGGTCAGAGTTCCCAGGGTCAGTGTGGTGATATACAGCGAATACGGTTGTGTTGAAACCAGCCAAACACACCACAGGCCCCGGCAGTGATATAACCTGGAATGTATGCATTTTCTCATGTATTGTAGTTTGTTTTACTAGCCCGTGAATGAAGCATAGAAATTCGAATATATTTTATCATTAAGTTATAAATAAACGGAAAATTTCACGTCTAACATCAAATTTGAAACATTTAAATATATGTAAATTTTGTATCTGGACTTTGGTTACTATGTATTTTTATTTTGTTAAGTAAGTGTTAACATTAAATCATTCAAAATACAAAAGATAGTTGACGTAGTTACTTATATACGTAGAAATTTATGTAGGAGATATATCTCCTATATACAGAGGGGAGCATTTTGGGGATATAGAACGTTTTTATTCTACCTGTCTTTGTGTACCCATTGGGGTAAATATTCTAAGATGTCGAGCGTTAGTAGCGCACGCCACGACGCCACTGGCCGCAGTCACACAGAGAATCTCTTCGGTATCCGGTAACGAAATAGTCCACTCCTTACTACTGCCCACTAGCGATATACATACTAGTTTACTAAAACAAAGTTTCAAAAAATTAATGATAGTTATCAGAAATCCTGTTTTTTTTAAGAAATCGGTGGTAAACAAGGAGACGCTACACTTAGGAGAAACGGTCATCCGCCCATGGACACACTCAACCCTTGCAGGGTTGCCTTTTAGGTATAGCTCTTTTTTTGAAGATTTTCCAAGTAATGTTTTTTTAAACACTTCTACAGGCAGGCATTTCCTCAGAGCGGTGGTGCGGGGCGACGTATAAACACTTCGTCCCAATTTACATGATTCTTATACAAAAAGTTGTTGGTGGCATGTTTGAGAAGATCATGTAAAGTTTATTTTCATCTGATCAACTATAAAAAAAACCAATTATTTATGTTACCTGGGAGTCTCACAAGCGAGCGCCAAAACATGGCTGGAGAGACTGGCCATGGTATGGTTAAGGTAGTTATTAAGATGAATACCATGGTGCAGGTTCGAATCATGGAATTCCACATCTATGGTTGATTCCCCATTCTCTCCATTGTGACAGCGGACTATTCCAACATCATTCCAGCACATATATCTGAAAAATATTTTCACTTATATCAGGCCTGTCCCACACGCGCGCGTTGGTTTCTAACCCGAGGGGCAAATCAGTAGGGCTTCACCGGCCAGCTGATGATGTAATCGAAAAAATACATAATATATAAGTTTTCAATTATAAAATATAATATCTAAATAAGTACGCCTAAAGTTACACGCGAATTTGTTAGAATTAAACCTATATACCACTAAGACATCTTTGGTTTATTCGAACTAAAGTAGAGATATTAATATAAAATGTAGTAATTAAACAATATTATTTTTTAAAAGGAGACAACCTTGATAATGTCAATATAGGTACGAATAACGCGATAGACAGAGAGCGCCCTTTTAAGTGATTATAATTGAAGGCTTTTAGCGTAGCGCGGTCGGAATTGGAATTTAATAGTACCGTAGCATGAGTCGTTATTTCTTTAAATGGGTTTTTGGAGTGCGCTTCTTTACTTGTTCTAATATGTATTCAGTGCATAATTATGTATATTAAAAATTCAGAACAACATACACAATTATATTATATTTTTGAATATATTTCATTTTTATTTCTAACTTCTACAATATTTTTGATTGCATCAGAATACTAAGCCTGAAATGGTACTTGTACTGTGTTTCGCAGAGTGAGTGAGAATATCGGAGGCCCTTAAAAGTGCCGTAAAAAGCCGGCAACTTAACCAATGTGCGGACTGTGGAGCGGTTATTCATGGGCGGCGGTGTTCTCTTACCATATAGGAGACCCACCTGCTCCGTTGTCCGCAATACTATTAAATTAAATCAGGAACTTGTGAAAACTACGAAGCGATTTATGCTCGAAGAAAACACGTGAAACAGGAGTTGTACTGTGTTTCGCTGAGGGAATGAGGTTATCCGAATCTCTTAAAACTATACCGTTACAGCGGCGTAAAATTGTAGCGCTGTTGTCCTCGGGCGGCGGTGATCTCCATCATCACCATTGAGATTACATAGATATTAAATGTCGCCTGCTCCGTTGCCCACTATACCAGTGTTCCGCAAAGTGTGTTAATGGTTGGTTAAAACCTTGGTTGTTAATTAGAGTGCCTCGGAACAAAAAGATTGTCTCATAAACTTATGTTAAGTAACTTATATTAAGTAAGTAAGGGTAAGAAAAATACTTAGGCTACATATATATCTTCACGCGAGTGCACGAGCAAGAGATTTTTGCTTCATTGTTTTGTTACTTAATGAGTAATGTTGATTAATAATTACATAAGATGTTTTTTTTTTGTTCGTGGTGTACTTTTAAAATTTTACTTTATCCTAGATATACCTCGAACACAAAAAGTTTGCGAAACACTGCGCTATACAATAAAAAAAAACCTATGTTCAAGATGCGCAGGAGTAGAAGCCGGCTGAAAAGGTGGTTGCGGCGGTACACTAGATGGTAGTACCGTCATCGCCCGTGAGACCGGACGTGACTCTCTCTCTACCAAACCAAGGGTCTCATTCTTGATCTTATCTAACGATATAGCACCGTCGTCATTATCAATATCTGATGTTTCACTTTCGTAATTTAGGATCGCGTCATCCTGTGATTCAACGCCATCTGAAAGATATAAAAGTATATCCCATGTGATCCTGGAATCGTGTTTGTGGTAAAACACACTTTTTTTAAACTTAAATATTTACTCTGCAGTCATAAACCATGATAGTATTTTTTATTATTATAAAAACATTGCAATTTCATTAAAATATATGTTATCAATTTTTTTTTATTCGAAATATGTTAATGTAGATGCTATTGCAAAAATTTAAATTAAAAATATCTAATAAATATCTTACTGTAAATTTTGTTCACAGTATCGATTTCTTCAGTATCAACATCAGCTCCTATCTTAGAACTGTCTTTACCATAGCAATTCTTTAACATTCCCAATTGACCGGCTACATCACAATATACCAATACACCATTACCTGTAATCCTATTTAATATTAAAAAATAACATTCTTATTACATACTTGATAATAATATGCAGCTATGTGGACATATAGTGTTACCAAATGTCACACAAAAATAGTTCAGAAGTTTTAAGATAATTAATTAGACGTCAACCTTTTTCATATCACAATACAAGATATTATATACACCAAAACATAAAACTATGGTGGATTTAAATTGATATAGATTTTTTTGGACCTTTTCAAAGCTTATGCTACATTACACTTTATCACCTTTAGGATTCCATGCCATTGATGAAACATTGTGTGAAGTGGGATGTTCTATAATGTCTATACAATTTCCACTTTGCACTACCCAGATTGCTATTTGTCCTGCTACACTACTTCCTGCTAAATACTGACCACATGGTGAGAATAAACATTGTGATATGGCACATTTTATCTAAAAATATTTTTTTTATAAGTATAAATATGTTGCAAATATTTTGTTAGGGGTAAATAACAAAAATACTCACATTGCTGTGTGTGAATGTTATTCTCTGACCCCAACTAACACTGTCAAGCAAAATAATCTCTTTGTTATTGGGATATGCCAAATATTTTCCTTCAGATGGCTCAAAACTCATACGACCTGAAATCGCAAGTTGTATTACTACAATAATACCCCTGGTTTATGGTCAGGATCAATAATAGCAAGAATTAAGTTAATTTAAAAATTATACATAGATAAATAAAGAATTTACTAAGAATTGACTTACATATTACTTTTGCTGCATAAAATGTGTTTATATTTGGTACACACAACAGTTCTTTCACAAGTTTTTGTGTATCTATATCCCACACTCTTAAAGTACCATCACCACTGGCAGTAGCTGCATATTTCATTTGGGGGCATATAGCTATACTTAGTACAGGACCTTTGTGCTCAGACATGATGAATAAAGGGGCTCCACCTTCTAGACTGCATATCTTTGCTTCCATGTTTTCTGAACTGCAACCAAGGCCCTGGTAAATGGAAATCAAAGAAGAGTATGTAAGAAACAGGTGTCTTTTTGTTAACTTAAATTAAAATTATTAAATATCTTGGCAAGTATTTAAAATATGAAATCAGTTATAAAACTTACTTCAATTTTGGGTGAGGACATGATTTGAGTAACAGGAGCAGTGAATCTTGTAATTATGCCATCTTTATCAAATGCTGGAAAAGTGTATGCTTGCACTACATTATTGTCAGTTGCTACATATAACCTTTTCTCTTTAAAACATATAGCTGTAGCACTCTCCCCAACACAATGAGAAGTTGGATCATCATCTTCTATATCAAGCCATATTCGCACATCACCATCATGGCCACATGTTATAATATGCCTGAAACACAGTATATAAATATTTTTGTTTGTAAAAATATTTGTGTTTAGTTGAAAACTATAACTGAAATTAAATTAAATTCCTTAAGTTTTCACCTGCCATCTTCACTATAGCAAACATCTGTATGTCCTTCAGCGTGAGCATATCGTAGCGATTTACTGTCGACTTTCATATTGTTTTATTATAAATGTTTATGACTTAGTTGTTATAATAAATTATATAAACACTAATTAATTTTAAAAACCGAACTTTGCTACAATGAAAACCAATTTAATAATATGGCCAGATACACTTAATATTTTATAATGCAGAAGCGCTATAAAGGACCTTTTATAATTAGATTGAAATTAAAGAAAACAAGAAGTATGAGACATAATTTTTGTAAAAGAATCTTAAATCTCAAACTTTTTGAGACGTAAAAAACAAAATATTCACTTTGGCGGCAAGTTGTACTGTGTGTACTGTTTATCAGTTGCCAAATATACGATGTCAATGTCAAGGCAGATCATAAAAAGGCTATTATATTACCAATTATACAGGTATTTACTTTACGTAACTTAATAAAATATTTTAAGTCATTCTATATAAATCTTCTAAAAAATCTAAAGCATTTATTACTTTGGCGGGAAATAATAGGATGTGTGCATTAGTTGTCAAACGTAGTTTGTCAATATCAAAAGAAAATGTAAAATTATCGTCTTGGAATATGGATCTATTATGTGATGCGGTAATATCTAGAGGCTGTAATGTACGAACTACTTGGCCTACAGCTCTAAAGAAAATATTCTATAATTCTAAGTGTGTAAATAATTTGTGTAAAAACAAGCACTAGTGGATGAAGGAACGCAGGGTTGATCCACAAGGTACACTTAATATATTATGTTCTATAGACTATATAAAAAGCCGGCTGTCAAGAATTTTATATTTTATTCTTCGATTCGCTAGGAAGCGAGATAGGTGTCTCGTAGCGAGCATTATTTAAAAATATTACAAAAGCTGTATTTTATTACACAAAGTGTTTTATTAGATTTTATTTTGTGATATTAAGTAAAGGTAAGCGATAACTTTAGATAAGCTAATTGTTATAAGATGTTTCATTTTGTCCTTTTTATAATACCAAGCAATATTGGATTTTTAAACAATAACGCATTTAAAATTATAATAACAAACATTATAATTTTCAAACGATTTTATTATGGATGGTTTAATTAAATTTTAATTTATGTAATAGGAATCTAAATATTTTATAAATTTTCTATATTATTGTCCTCATAATTGTCTAATGGTATATAAATATGAAAATTTGATGGCAGCAGTTAATTTAAAAATATGTATAATTAATAGATTTATTTGTTAATTTAATTTAAATTTTCAGATGGGTGATCAAGGATTTCTTAAACAAAAACCAGGCTTTGCAACACTTGCAATCCATGCAGGACAAGATGCAGATAAATGGGAGTCAGCAGCAGTGGTTATGCCTATAGTTACTTCTACAACTTACAAGCAAACCGGACCTGCAGAGTATAAGGTATTATAGAATATTTGTTGTTATGAAAAACTAAAATTAGTGTAAAATACAAAATATTTTTGTAAAAAAAATGCACTATAAGTACTGCTTAAAATTTAATTATATATATATTTTCTATACAAGCATCCTGTAATTTAAATATTTTCTTGTCACAAGTTTAACTGGTTTCTTCTCAAATCTTAGAAAAAATTCAATACCAATCATTAAGATAACTGGTTTGGTTCCTACTTTAAAGGCGTTTGTACGCGAAATTATAAACTTTTTTTGTAAATTATATTCGTTAAAGGGATGTGTATAATTAATTCTTAGAATATGTAATATATTGAAATGAGATTGTTTATGACATTAACTTAAAACCACGTATTATAAATTATAGGCCTTAAAATAATAAAAAAAACAAGCATATATAGAGAGTACTAACTCGGTGGGTTCACAGTTTTTGATATACATATTTCAATATGATCGTAAAGTTTCCTGCACACAGTGCGGCTTTATGCCGCCGGCACAATCACCAAGCATCTTTTTACTTCCACTGCAACGCAACGAACGAACTGACGCCGGCACGCCGCGTCAATTCGTGCAGAACAGGCGGCACTGTGTGGAGCCTTAAGAGCTTACCGGCGCCCATGGACAACCGTGCCGTGATACGTGCTTTAATTGTCTTAGCGGATATCTACACTGCTTATCAGGGAAATAAACGTGAATAGAATATTAATTGTACGCGAAGTAATATAGTTTTATACTAATTATTTTAGCAATTTGACTATAGTCGATCTGGTAATCCATCAAGAAATACTCTGGAAGAATGCCTAGCGGCGTTAGATGATGGGAAACATGCGCTGGCATTCGCGTCAGGACTGGGAGCCATTACCACTATTGGAGCTTTATTGAGTCAAGGAGAACATTTACTCTGCTGCGATGATGTATATGGTGGCACGAATAGATATTTAAGGTAATTACATTGGTGGCGATTGATGATTATTTAGATTTGTGCGAAAAAACGCTCAATGTCAAGTCGCGTTATTACTTTATTTTTTGTAGTAAGTTTCTTTATAGTAATATCTATAATTTTATGTTCGTAGAAATGTAATTCAGAGAATGGGCATTGAAATATCGTTTAAGGATTTCACAGATATTGAGGAAATTAAGAAAGGCATTAAAGAAAATACAAAGGTAAAGAGTTCTTTTTCTATACTTGTCTATGTAAATTTAACAAAAATAAGTAAATTTATCCAAATACCTAGCCTAGGAATGTACTAATTAAAAACAAAGAAATTCTTACAAATAATTTCTTTAAATTTATGAACATTAAGGTTTTTTGCAATTATGATTAATATTGATATGAAATTGTAAAGTTCGAGATTAGTTTCAATTGATTGAAAACAAAAGAGACAATGCGTTGAAATATTACCAACTTGCTCTCAATAAAAATGTTATTTATAAATGAACGCAGCTCCTGCTCTATATAAATTAGTATTATTTTTAGATGCTCTGGGTAGAAACACCGACCAACCCTCTCCTCAAGGTAATAGACCTAGAAGCAGTTGTGAAGATCGCAAAACCCAAAGGGATCTTAGTAGTAGTAGATAACACATTCCTAACACCGTATCTGCAAAGACCGTTGCATTTCGGCGTCGATATTGTTGTGTATTCAATTACTAAGTACATGAATGGCCATTCTGATGTTGTCATGGGCGCGGCGGTCGTCAACGATGACGAGCTGGAAAAGAGACTTCGCTTCCTACAAAACTGTAAGTGTCTCAGTTTATTCATCAATCTTATTCCCAAGATTTTATCCGAGTTATTAACAATGTTTTATTATTAGAACTAAATCGCGGCTCCGGATGAGCATTCGCTATTACCATTAGCCAAAATATCTTTAGAATGTCGGTATTTCGTTCATAATTTTATTTAACATTCCATTAATTTGCATAGTAAAATAATTTAAAAAACTAATTACAAAATATCTACAACGATTTACTTATTAATATACCAAAATTCATTCTTGAAATAGCACCGCATCTGCTATCTAGGTTTATTCTTAGTTATTAGTGTAGTAGGTATCAATGTCAAGACTAATATAAAACTTAGTTATATATAAACGTACAAGCAGCTCATAGGGTTTAATTTCTTTATAGCCATATTTGCAAAGGTTTAAAACTAAAAGGTACCAGTTGGTGCTGGTGGAGAAGTTTTCAAGCAGCTTTGTCTTCTATGTACTGGGTAATGTTAATTTACCCTTGAATCTTGACCATATTCAGATTATTAACATCGTGACTATCATAATTTTCTATATTGGGAGTCGTCAAATTATAATAATATGACTACATATATTCTTCAGTACTTGATTTTTAAGTGATTCTCACATATATCTATTGTGATCAATTAATGGGTACGTTATTTATGTAAAATGTCGCTCCAATTATATTATAATACCAGCTTGGTGACGTATTCTATGTGAAAAGCTTGTGTTCTATGGATAATGAATTTTGTCGGAACTGCAGACAGATGATTTAAGGAAAAGATAAAGCCAATTAATCATGAATCATTTTATGTCGAGATAATGCGGCATTCCGCGAGAATGTAGTTTAACACAAGTACATCCTTTGTATTTTTTGGTGTTGTCCAAGTTAAATGAAATCAAAAACAAATTTTAAACCTCCGATATATTAATTACAAATAAAAATATTTGACTAATAATATCCCATACTAAAAAAATATGCATAAATATACATACATATAAATAGCACTTTGTTAAGTGTTGCTGTTATATAAGTATAGGTGCGCAGATGTAACTGGCATCAATATCGATGGTTAAAAATACCTGGATCACAGATATCCCATAAATCTAAACTTCATAAAGTACTGGATTTTGAAAGCTTTAAAAAATACTTAAAATGTTATCAATCAAGTCTATCTAATGGCAGTGTTCCTATGGCAGTGTTCCTAAATGAAACACTGATTCTTTATCATTGGATGACCTTGGCTGATAAATTTAGCATGGAATGTTACGCAATACACGTTAGCGTTGCCACAGACTACAAGTTGAATGAACGATCAAAGTCAAAGTCAAAAATAATGTTTTCATTAAATAGAAACAAAATCATACAACAGATATACAGATATATACAGATAGCGTGTTTGTATTAATCAGCTATTCAAATGTTGCTAAAAACGATAGGCAATAATGGTAAATGAGTAACAGACCTTTTTATTCTGTAAAAGTACCTATACTTGACTATTTTTTTTTAATTTTTACCTAATGATATAACTAAATATTATGTATTTTAAAATAAATTTGCAAATAAAATTGCAATTTGCCATGTTCTATTCCGCTTAATTTTTTTTTTCTAACATTTTCAACGATAATTTTACTCAACAATACGTATTTTGGAAGTAATTTAAAATTATAATTATTGATAGACTGCTTAAATGAATTTTGAAAGTCATTACTTTCAATACATATTGCTAATTTATTGGTGCGTGTGAAATATTATCGCCGTCGTAATAGGTACAATATATATCCTTGAAACACTTTAAACTTGTGGTTCAGTGTAATTTATGAAAAGATGCATGCATGAAAAGATTTTAATACGATGTTATTGCTGATATAAACGTTCTCTTAAGGTTTTCGCTCAAAAACAAGATAATTTTGTTTGAGTTAACTTTTAAATAAATTTTAAGGTAGACAAGTATGCTTGCAGAACATGTGTAAATACCCGATAGTAAAAATGACTATAACAATGATAAATTATGACAAACTTTGTCTCTGAGGCTAATGACTTTGAATGATAAGGATCTATATCAAAATCAGATAATTTATAATGTTTTATTATTACAAATTTCAATTTATATTCTATATGTCGGTGTTATAAGTAGGTTTACGATAGGTATAATGACTTTCTTACTTAATATTTTAAAAGAATTGAAATAAAGTTTCCGATACTTAGACAATAGCATCTTACTAGTTGTTTCATTGTCGTAGCCATGGGAATCGTTCCATCGGCCATTGACTGCTACTTGGTAAATAGAAGTTTGAAAACACTAGCGCTCCGCATGGAACAACACAAGAAATCATCCTTAGTCGTTGGCAACTGGCTTCTAAAACATCCTAATGTTGTTGAAGTACTGCATCCAGGTATTATATTGTTTATTCAGAAATATATTTTGTCTCCTGTTATAAAGAAGCTAGTATCAAGCATTACAATTAGCTATATGTATTTCTTAATAACCGTTTTCGCAGATGTATTTGAATAATGTAAGATTGTGTTGACCAAACACTTAGTTTCAAATACAGCGTCGTTTTCTTTAAGGAAAAAATTAACTTAAAAAAAAATTTTCTTTGCAGGACTTCCATCTCACCCTCAATATGAAATAGCTAAACGACAGATGTCTGGGCATTCTGGCACATTTAGTTTCAAGCACAGTGGTGACCTGAAGGAATCTAAGAAATTTTTGTGTGCTTTGAAGGTGTTTACATTGGCTGAAAGTTTGGGTGGATATGAGAGTTTGGCGGAACTGCCGTGAGTATGAAAAATAAATTGTTGGATTCATCCTCACAATTCGAAACCAGCTTAATCCAAAATAAGTCGAAGATAAAGTTCCATGTTTGGTAATACAATAAGTTGGATTGTTACAATAACATGATAATCTGAATGTTATCAACGCATAGTGACTGTTAAAACACATGAACAAATTCTTAAAACCGATGAAAGAAGACATTGTAAGAAATAGAACTTCGTATTTTGGTAACATTTTTTGTCCCATCGTAGCTCCTAATCAAATCAAATCAAACCCGTGGGAAGGCCTCTCTGAAACATATGCTGTCGCACTTATTGGGCCGCTTCGTCCGAAGTGATACCACGCGCCCACAGATAACTCAGCGTGAAACGGTACTTGTACTGTGTTTCGCAAAGTGAGTGAGGCCCTTAAAAGTGCCGCTTAAGCGGGGTAAAAAGCCCGCACCACAGCGGCGGTGTTCCTTACCACATAGGAGACACACCTGCTCCGTTGTCCGCTATTTCATAAAAACATGGACCCAATATTTGGAATGTTCCCGAGTTCAACTTGAAATATATTTCTTTTAAAATGTAGGTACTGTCGAAGTTTTTTAAATTGTTTAGAAATGACTTACCTCTAATAAAACACGTGTTCCGAAGAGGAGTGCCCTATAAGTTACAGCTACGTCATGTTAACGTATCACTATAGCTCTTTACAGTCTAAAAGATGATGTAATCGAAAACATTCTTACGTATATAGGTATGGCTGAAAGAAATGTTACGTACAATGTAAATTTGTTCCTAACTGTATTATTTCTGCTATGACATTGATATGATTATTTTGTATTAAAAATAAGTTATGGCTGATTAAAAGAGCTTAACGTCCATGATACCTGGGTACTGCTATCATAAAGTTTATTGCATCATAAACCAAGACGTTGTGCTACGTATTAGCCGTAACTATCGATCACGTACGAATTACGATAATGGTTCCAATTTACCATAGTTTCGCATAAATCGTAATGAATCATAACATTATCAACCGTATCTACCTGTACTTGGTCGCTATATTTAATTAATAATTGCCATTCTTGCTGATGCCAGACATGGTCTTTCCAGATTAGGCTAATCAGCATTACAATGCAAATATTTTTCTTATTACCAATAGTACTGACAGCAAGTATTGTTAAATCTATGTAAATTGTTTTTATTTATGAGGCAATAGGAAAATAGTGCATTTCCGAAAACAGTCGAGCGTGTACGATCGGACGATGCGATACAATGACGTAATTTCAAACAAGATCGAAGTTTAGTCATTTTTGTTACAGTAACTATATATTGTGTTTTTATATTATAACGATAGAAATTTATACGCTACTTCATACGCTGTATTTTCGTACTTTAGTACGTGTATATTAATTTTTAAAAAGTAAAATACATTGACGTTACACCGGCTTGATAATAAATAGGTGATATAATATATTTATAAACCATAATCTACTATAAATCATCATCATATATGCAATCGATACAGAATCGGTAGGTACTAAAGAGAAATATTTTTGTTTTAGAAGAAGAACCAATGTCTAGGCGAATCTATATTTTATAACTTTTTTCCGCGATTTTATCCACGTGTTTATCCGTTTATATTCATTCTTTATATGGGAAAGCCCAACTGACAGTTCAAGTTTATATTTTGAAGTTAGGGTTTTTTTTAATTGCAATCTTAAATACTGTATTCTTTAACAGTACCCTTATGACGCACGCATCTGTCCCCGAGGAGCAGAGAGCAGTGCTGGGCATCACTCACAACCTCATTAGGCTCTCTGTGGGCTTAGAAGACGTAGAAGATCTGATTCAAGACTTAGACAGAGCGTTCAAAATTGCATTTGATTAGTTTTATTACGTTAGGTTTTTAGTAATAAAATAAGTATTTATCTATTACGTTGACATCTGATGTTATCTGTTTTTTAATGTTATGTATTCCTATTTTTATCTTTGTGTTTATTTAAAACAAATGTTGTATTTGTTTTTATTTTTGTACATTAATGCATTTAACTACGCTTTTATTATGTAAATGATTTATTTTTATACAGACTTAGCATCGACAAGTAAGATCACGTAAGGTTAAATATGCGCATTTTTACTTTGGGCTAGTAATTTGAAAATGATTTTCTTTCTTATGTTACAGTTTACGTATTCCCAATGTTGTTCCTTAATTATTTTAATAAATGATACAAAGTATCGTTAGAAGTAAACTAATAATTGTCGCTGAGTTGGTGATTTTATTTTAAAAATCTTTTATAAGTGTAGCTTAGACCTATCTTTACAAACATAATTACTATCTCTTCATTATCGCATATGTTTTATCGACCTGTTTTTTAATTATATTCATAACATGTCAATATGGTAGATAGTTGAATGAGTTAGATATGAACAAAAAGTAACTTTCGTGTATCAAAAAAACAAACCTTTGCCAATGGTGATGATGCAACGCGTACCTGCATGCAAAACAATTTAAACCCAGAATCTATTATCATTTAACTTTATAATGTTAAAGGCAAATAAAACTGTGCAAGTTATACGTGTTATTTTGTACCTAATAATTGACAATTATTTAACAATAACTGTTTGCCTTAATATGATAATGTTTAATACACAACCAGTAGGAAATTTTCCTCCAACAAGCAGCCTAACTTTGGTTTGCCTCTATATTGTATAAAAAAATATTTATAAAGGTTAAAATAAAATATTTTATTCATATAAATAGAAATAAATATATGAATATGAACTTAACTTAGTCTATGCTTACGGGTTCAAAAATAACCCAATTCTACCATGAACAGCCGAGTAATTAAGCCAGGTAAGATTTTTTTTCCGGTCATGTTATTTTTATAAGGTAGATATAATATTGGAGGTCCTTATCTACTCTTCGTATTCATCGTAGTATTATTATGTAGAAATATGTATTTAAAATAATTACTTTAAATAATTAAATATAAAATCTATATTTACAATAGTTAATCATTTGGGATAACAAGTGGACTGACTTTTTGGTTGTGTTTCTTATGTTTGACCTATTTGGTACAATACGTCTCCCAAAGGGATCTGAAATATTAATAGGCTGATCTACATGCTTCAATATAAAGTAATTGATAAAACAGACGCAGAGAATGTTGCCCAAAGAAAAGATATTCACTACACAATAATTACAGCAGATACGACGAAAATAAAAAGCTTGCGAGTCGCAACTCGCAGGCGCTTCAGTAGCAATTAATGTGTTTAGTCTATAGTCATGAAACGTAGTAACCAAAACGTCATCCATAGACATCATTCAATCCTTATTTTTGCAAAGCATGCTGGGGGCTGGAATCTCGATCAAATCCATTTCTACTTTTCAATTCCTTAACGTGTCATTAATTCACCTTTCGAGAAATAAATTAACTCAATTTATAACTTAAAACCATTAATTTTAAAATTCTCATCTTAGGCAGAAATTTATGATTTATTTATTCAACTTATAATATAACCAATATTTTAAGAAAACTTCATATTTATGCAACGGATTAATAAAATATAAAACATTAATAAAATATAAAAATCAAATGTGAGGCGTAAGATCTAAATTATTGTGTAATTAATTAATCGAAAAAAGGAATTCATTCCTTCTTATAACCGATAAGTAGTATAAACAACATTTGAATAATAAATTCCTTTCAAAAATAGATAACACAAATTATAACATCATTATATAATATACTCGGTAAAGTATATCATGACCTATCTTATCGATATTCGAGTATAAAAACATTAATTTACTGCGAGATAAAGCCATTACATGTCCACTGTACTTATCGAATCGTCGACTCAAGGCTCTAATCGATACGTCTTGTACTAGATCAAAGTTTTGACAGCTGTACTATATTTTGACCAGGTAAGAGATCGTGCTTTTTATAAACATGTAAAAATATATTTTTTTTCTTTTTAGTAACCATATTGATTTTTTTCAGTCGAATAGTTTAGAACTTTAAAATAGTTTAACTGATAGGTATGAGTAATTTCTGATTTTCAAATTGTTAAATACAATCATGTTGAATAAATGTTACCTATACTAATCACGAAGCTAGAAGTTTAGTTTATTAAATATCCACTTACGATAACATTGATAAAAGAATAGGTATGCGACTTATTGTAACCTGTAAAATAGATATTGAGTCTTTACATTAATATAGCAATATAGATTAGAAAAAACTACGTAAAGTTTGTATGTATAATATTTCAATAAACTTTTTTCTTTTACCGCCATTAACATTTAATATTTTTTTCTAAAGAAATGCCATTGCGTTGGGGTATTGTAAGTGCGGCTAAAATTAGCCATGACTTCGTCACTGCTTTCAACTCGTATCCTGATAGAGAAGACGCCGCGATAGTTGCTATTGCAGCCAGAGACAAGACCAGAGCTACTGAATTTGCAAAGATTCATAATATTCCCAATGTATTTGATTCTTACGAAAAAATGGCAAAAAGTTCTGTTATCGGTAAGAAAAAGCGTGGATCAATATATTTTACTGTATTTGACACATTTACCTTTATATTTTACAATTGTTAATACACACAAAGTAGTATATTTGCTTGATTGGTATTTTTATAACCGAACTACCTTACACTACTTGAGGGTGAGGTTCGGTCAAAACTGCAAAATACTCTAAACTATCTATGAACATTAAATCAAACAGAATTTAAATGTATAAATCAAAAGCAATGAAAAAGCATATGAATATTTTAATAATATTCACATAGAATAAAATAACGCCCTTAAAACCTATATGGTTTTCAGATGTGGCATACATTGGTTCATTAAATCCTCAACATTACGAACTTGCGTATATGTTTCTAAATTCTGGTAAACACGTGCTTTGTGAAAAACCACTCTGTATGAACTACAAGCAAGTACAGAGTTTAGTCAATCTTGCGAGAAAGAAGAAACTCTTCTTGATGGAAGCAGTTTGGTCAAGATTTTCTCCGGCATACATTGCTCTTGAAAAGGAAATAAATGCCGGTAAGCTGGGCGAAGTCAAATATGTCGATGTTACATTTGGGGTTCCTATTGCAGACCGTGACAGATTAAGGTTAGTATTACGTAATACCTAGATCAAAATTCGGATTTTTCTTGAGATAAGCTTGTGAGCTTATTGTTTCATAAATTGAGTGTTGTAGACTTACTTTGGCGTTACATAACTATTCTCTACTTTTACTAAGTCTCAAATGATTGCAGCAAAAAAGATTTAGGAGGTAGTGCACTTATGGATATTGGAATTTATGCAATACAATTTGCTCAATACATCTTCAAGGATGACCCTATCAAAATAACGGCTTGCGGGGAATTGAACGATGAAGGAGTTGATGAAGTGTCTACTATAGTTCTGGAATATTCTGGACGTAGACGAGCGGTTCTAAATGTAAACTCAACAATACGCCTTTTATGTAACGCAAATGTGTACGGAACCAGTGGAAAATCAACCGTGAGTTTACTTTACTTAAATAAA
>DWCF01003120.1:0-20856 GCA_018230265.1 Delias oraia | reverse complement strand
TTCTGTCTGGTTTTATGGCTTCATATTATTTTAACACGTAGCAATACAGAGTGGTAATATAATTTTATAGTGTAGTGTGTTATGGAATATTATTATTTGAACAGCGGTGGCTAACGAGCAAGAGGCTCGTCTACGGCAAGCGGTCCTCCACCCATGGACATGTACAGTGCCGCGGTTGCGTTGCCGGTTACTAAACCAACGGTTTATTATTATATTACTAGTTATCAATTATTAATTACATTCAATTTTAAGTTCATATACAATTTACTCGTAAAATACTATAATAATTTTTATAATAATATTTTTTTATGTTAAACCTGGTACTATTATCTTGTACTTTTTGTTTCCAATTGAGGTCCTGTTACTAAACAAAGATGTTTTGGTTTCAATCTTTTTATGGGTGTGTTTGTTGTATACATAGAGTACAAAAATATTCTATATTTATTAGGGTTACCACAGAGATGGTAAAACTGGTTGTTGAAACATTGTTACTACTCATTAATTTTTAAATATGTGTCATAGCTTTTTTTTATAGCGGACAACGGAGTAGGTGGGTCTGCAATTTGGTAAGAGAACACCGCCGCTCATAAAAAACCGCACTACAATCCGCGAATTGGTAGTGTTGCCGGCTTTTTACGCCGCGTAAACGGCACTTTTAAGGTCCTCCGATATCTTTATTCACTCTGCGAACACAGTACAAGTACCATTTCACGCTGAGCATTCTAGGAGCCCGTGGTGTCACGTGGTGTCCCCGAATTTGAGCGTCAGCATATGCTTTAGCATGGCTCTCCCACGGGTACGACATTATTGAAACAATCGCCCGGCTACTTTCAAGCCCTTCCAGAGACCAAATAGATTAGAAATTAAATTATAATTGTTCGGACCTGGATTCGAACCCGATACCTCTGGCTTCATGGTAGATCTGTTGGATCACTAAGCCACGAGGCTCTCATGTGTGTAATATAGAAGAAAATACGCAGGCAGTCGCATAATATATTAAAACGTATAACAAATAAAGTTATCTATCGTAAATGAAACTTCCAGTGCACCATTGTACAAACTTCCGTACGCCTACATTGATATAAAAATTGAATCTAGTCTTTATAGCGGAGTTATAAATATCTCGCTGAGCCTCTCAATGGCTTGTTGAAACTCACAAAGAGAATATTAAAAGTTTTAAATAAGGTGATATTTTGTATATTTATAACGGGGTTCATTAAATATTTCTTCATTTCAAAATAAAATCGAAATGCTGACTGGATCAGCCACTGAATCTGCACAGTGTTTGTTGAAGATATTTTTAACTGTAAACTGAAGGCCGGGGAAAAATTTCAAAACAAAAACAAAGTAGAAATACGGTACTATGTACTAAAATTATTTATGCGGAATTTCAATTAGGGTCAAATATTTAGACAAAGTAACCAAGTTACGGTTAAGCAATTAACATTCTTTCACTCGTAAAAATTCTTGCCGAGGCCCGAAAAATCTTTTATATTTAAGTATTTTTTTAGTTTACTTTATAGAAAACTGCAGATTTCATATGTCAAAAGGTATTTAAATATTTTGCAAATTTCTCTTTGAATAAATTTCACACTTATATGACGTGCTCATCTTGAAAAATGTCTTACTTATTGTCACTCTGTTGTTTATTGCTGCAAAAACGAGGAAAAACCCGATAAGAATAGACATTTCAAAGTTGTAAGTACAGGGGTACAGAGGTACATACTAAGTCATCTAAATTTAATCATTTAGCATTAATAACTTTATAATATTAAACTAAAAATTAAAATTGATATATTAAACAAGAAACTTAACCGAGATATAAAAGATATTTACAATACATAATAGTATAGTATTAATATTATTGAGAGCCTCGTAGATAAGTGGTTTAACAAGTCTACCATGAACCGAGAGGTATCGGGTTCGAATCCCGGTCCGGACGATTATAAATTATAATTTAATTTTTAATTTATTTGGTCTCTGGAAGGGCTTGACAGTGGCTGTGCGAGTCGCACCCGTGGGAGAGCCATCCTGAAGCATATGCGGACGCACTAAATGGGTCGGCTCGTCAGATGTAATACCACGGGCTCATAGAATGATCAACGTGAAACGGTAATTGTACTATGTTTCGCTGTGTGAGTGATGATATCGCAGGCCCATAAAATGCCGCTTAAATGGCGTAAAAAGTTGGAAACACAACCAATGCCACGCCATGCGGACTGTGGCACTGTTGTCCATGGGCTGCGGTGTTCTCTTACTATATAGGAAAACCATCTGCTCCGTTATCCTCTATAGATTAAAAGTAGATATGATTAATTTTATTTTACAATAATTCATTTTCACAGTAAATCATATATTTCTGTGGTTTATACTTTATTTATGAATTACCACCACATATTGATAAAACAATCAACTCCGAAGATCATTGACACCCTCTAAGTAATATTTAAGGGTGTTCTCTTAATGTCATTTTAATAGCAGTCCGAACGTAGAAAGAAATACTATTCAATCACACATTTTTTAGGAATATCATTTGAACTCGCGACGCTCAAAGAGGGGTGTTACAAGATTTATGTGTTTGATTGATTATTTGATAATGATTTAAAAGGTTTCAGGTATATTAAAAGAATACAAAGTATAAATCATTCATTTAAATTAACATCAGCTTTCAAACAAAAATATATTGAAACTTATTCATTAATTTTATAGGTTTGTTTCATATAAAGATATATAAAAATGTAAGACATAAATATCTCTAACTATTTAATTAGTAGATAACCCAATAAACTGGTATCACATAGATATATTGGTATTAAACACACATGAATTTCTCCTGAAAGAAACTTTTGGAGAAATAAATTGTAATTTTTAGTACTTTCGTTTACTTGTTTCTATGTTTCTCAACATTCAAACGTTTCCTGAACGTTAACAAATACTTTAATAGCAAAATTAGCCGATGTGGTCATTCTTTGTATCATCATATATATCATATCATATCATTATTTATTTGTATAATTTGTAGTTTTAGCGAGAATATTTAAATTTTATTCATTTTTGAAATTATTTTTAAACCTTTTTAGTGGAATATATTTTAAAAATTGCTTCAAGTTCTTTGGAAACTGTCTTTAATCTTCCTCAATAAAACTTACCACTCATTTATAAAGAATTATAAAAAAATTCTTTAATTGCGCATTTTTTCTTATACTTAGAACTCCATAAATGTTTCAAAAACCTCTAAAATACTTAGTTGTGAGAAAATAACATTAAAGAAAAACCGCGCTGTTAAGACAGCGCTGTAATATGTTTTGACAATTTGCATCCATCTACGTTTTGTCCCTTAATTATTTTTATTATATATAATAGTAAATTGTTACTTATGAATAACATTAAATTGTCAGTAAAATAATGTATATATTATTTTTATTTCATAAACTATCTTTACTTAACCTGTATTGTGTTCTTTATATGTTTTTCTTTGGTTAATCATTTGGCTGATTTTTGAGGTATGCATCTAAATTTGACCATCAAAGACATTTCTGGTTATTAAATTCTTATTTATTATATTTTACTTACAAATGATGTTACTTACCGGCTACATATATCCTTGGATCGATTTTCTATTCACTCACTTCACTAGAAATTCCTTATTCGTTCAAGTAACATAATATTCACATTTAACTATTTGATATTACAACGTCTTTACTAATATCCATATAAATATTATTAGAATACAATATTTGTTTTTAAATATTTTATAAATCTACTAAATTTATCGTTTCAACCACGTTTTTATTCCGTAGCGTGATTTTAAATTCGTGTAAAACGTCAAGGAGTCTTTTGACAGTCATTGTAATAATCTGGTAGGTCTAAGATAAGCACGTATTAAAACTCTTTGAAGTTATAATTTTAGTATATAAATATAACGTTATATAGATAGTAATTAATTATTTTATTCAATTTAAAAATTGTTTTAATTATAGACGATTTGTCATTATCTAGCGAATTTTCGGAAATCCAAAACTTAGGGTAAGATTAGAAAATTGTTCCACGAAACAGTACGTAGAACAGGATTCAAGGGAACTTTATGATAAAAACTTTTCCCACGAATGTAGATATATAACCTGCTTCGTCAGAACAAATACGACCTACTTCGGAATATAAATACGTTTTTCATAGATAATATCTTCAAATAGGTTATGGTTCAACAAATAGAAAAGTAAGGATTGGCGGGAGTTTTATATGAAAAGAACGTTGCCATGGTTACCTACCGGATTTTAAATATAGAACCTATTTTTTTCACATACCTCGACCTGCTTCAAACAAATGCGTTTCGCATAGATAATTACTTCAAATAGGTTTTGGTTCAACAAATAGAAAAGTACGGATTGGCGGGTGTTTTATATGAAAAGAACGTGCCTTGGTTACCGGATTTTAGATATAGAACCTTTTTCCCATATACCTTGACCTCCTTCAAACAAATGCGGTTTTATAGATAATATTTTTAAAAAATTATGGTTCAACAAGTAGAAAAGCAAGGATAGGTAGGAGTTGCACATAAAGAGAACGTTGCCATGGTTACCGCATTTTACATAAAGGACCTGTTTTTTTCAAACATCTCGACCTGCTTCAAACAAATGCGTTTCGCATAGATAATAACTTCAAATAGGTTTTGGTTTAACAAATAGAAAAGGTCGGATTGGCGGGAGTTTTAGATGAAAAGAACGTGCCATGGTTACCGGATTTTAAATAAACTCATAGAACCTATTTTTCATATATATATAGACCTCCTTCAAACAAATACGTTTTCATACAGACATACATACGCTCAGGTTCTTGGCTGAGATTTGTTAATTTAACTCCGGACGTTTCACCTTCGCACTTTGACGTTTGGAATTGCTAATCGATCGGAATCCAATTTAGCATCTACATATTAGGTGGAATAACCTGACCTGAAAAATTACAAGCCTCACTGACCTTGTGAAGGCGAGGTAAGGTGTGAGGAATTGCTTAGAGGTCAACAAATATAAATATTGTGACTGTTTGAAAACGTATGAAAAAATCATTTAAATACATACACAATAATTTATTCCTTGTATCTAAAATTAATATAAGTTTTGAATAGTTTTTCTTTTTTTTTTAGGTTTGTCAACACAACTGCATAAATGGCGACAAATCCAAATCTCTTAGTCTTAATAAACGCGCTTATCTAAGAAACTACAGACTGTTTCAGATTAAATCAGACTAGTACGCAAGTGAGACCGGGACGCAAGTATAAATATAGATTTTTCAGAAGACTTAACAACCATAACTAAAACATAATATAACAATTTAGATATCAGGAATCATTTTATAATTAATCTTAAATGATATTAAATTAAAGCGTCTCTTACCTAGAACTTAATTAATAAGATTAATTAACTTATTTAAGCACGGAATATGGCCCTTGATACAGATATGTAATATTAATAATAATTATGCTTTATAGGTTAAATCTAACGCTGTGTTTGTTCTTAAATGAATCTAAATTTTTATGTCACAAATTTGTTTGTTCTTTTATCATATCAGATATAAATAGGTACTTTTAATACATACACAAATTTGTGACGCATTTAATCATATGCATATGGTATGTACGTGTTTGTAAACAATATACAAAAAACTATTATTTGAATCATATAGGTTCTGAAAAATCTCACTTATTCAAATCTTATATTCAGAGGTATACATTTGAACTTCTTTAAGTCCGTAGGAGAGCCATGTTGAAGCACATTAGGCTGACGCACTAATTGGGCCAACTTGACCGAAGTAATACCACGGGCTCACAGAATACTCAGGTTAAAACGGTACTTATACGTGTTCTACAGTGAGTGAGGATATCGAAGACCCTTATAAGTACCGCTTAAGTGCCGTAAAAAGCCGGCAACACAACCAATGCGCGGAATGTAGCACGGTTATTCATGGGCGGCGGTGTTCCTTACCATATAGGAGACCTACCTGCTCCGTTGTCCGCTAAGAATAAAAAAAAGCCGAAAAAAAAGTTACTTATAAAATTATGATAACTCTATTTACTGTTTACTTTAAATTTGCAAATAATACTGTACTTAGAGTGTCGGCGAATTCTTAAAGTCGGTTAAATTTTATTCTAAATATCGTGGCAATGTGTATGAAAATAATAGAATATTAAAAATGAAATAAAAGGTACTAAAGAGAGACACATTGATTATTTTGACTGATAGAGAGTTAATTTCGAGTAATGAAGGTTTTGGTGTTTTTAGGAAAGGAAACAAAAACTTTTTCTGAGATTATCAACAAATTGTGGCTCGATTTATCGTAGCGATAATATATATTAACATCTTTGAAATTGGGAATATTCATATATACATATAAAAATATTTATTGAAACAAAATTTGAATGAAAAGCGACCGGAAAGAGAGTTGAATGAGTTTACCTATTAATAAAATGTCAGTGCGTCGAAACGGAATTAAAATCATAGCAATGATGTCAAACAAGCAATATTATTCATAAATTAATGTTCGACAATCAATTAAATTCATTTTATAGATAAGCAGCTTAAATGGTTTTCAATTAATTATTATGTATTTATAATAATTAATAATATAAATGGGATTTTGATTAAAATTATTGTAGAATACAATACTTTTGTGTTATTGTTTAACTATTTGAATAATTTAAATAATGCTCTATTAGAATCAATCTCAAATTAAATTTACATATATAAAAATTATAATTTTTTTTCATAATCTAGGAAAAACCTTATATTTTTATTAAAACCAATGCCTTTACTGTTCTGTCACTTTCACACAAAGGTGTATTTGTTGTTGCAAAAACGAGACAGAATACAGAAAAAATTCTAAGTAAGTTAAGTTAATGAGTTTGGTAAGGTCATGAGTAAATAAAGGCGGATCTATAATATCATGACTACATTAATAAAAGTGAATAGGATCTATTATAATTGATAATTTTATATAAAAACTGCAAAGCATGATGGTTGGTAGGTTCGATACATAACTGGCGTCGACAATTGTAAATAAATTTTCGAACTAAAGTTTGCTGATTCTATAACAATGTTTTCTTTTTCGCTTGCTATGTAAATATTGTGAACTGTAAAAATGAATTTGCTTTCCAATTCAAATATTTTTATCATAGTACAATTAAGTTGTAGTTATCTTCTCATTGATAAATTCATAGAATGAAAAGTATTTCTTGAGAATTCACTTTGTTCATAAAAACATCGGAATAAAAGTATTTAAGTTATAGAATGTTTTATCACTATTGTGCCATTCTAAAGTTGATTTTGATAGAAAGAAATAATAGATATTTATGACTTACATAGTTTTATTAGGGTATTTTATATTGTTTAGAATCTAGGAATAGAGCAATGTTAAAATAAAATTAACTTTCGTGATACTTTCGTTATATCGGTTTATATTAAAACTTCAAAGAATAGTAAAATAGTCTCATAATACTATGTCTTTGAATTTATCGAATATTTTGTATTGTTTGTTTTTTTATTTTTTTTTCTATAGCGGATAATAGTAGGTGGGTCTCCTATATGGTAAAAGAACACTGCCGCCCATCACCAATCGCGCCACATTCCGCGCATTGGTTGTGTTGCCGTGTTTTTACGTCGCTTAAGCGGCACTTAAGGGCCTCCTATATCCTAACTCTCTCTGCGAACACAGTACAGGTACCGTTTCACGCTGAGTATTCTGTGAGCCCGTGGTATCACTTCAGATCAGCCGGTTGTTTTTAAAAATAATAATGAACATCTGAAATATACTCAACTAGTGGACCTTGCAGATGTCTTCCTATCTGGTCTGCAACCTGCCGGACAGATTTAACCCCTCAGCAATCCTTGGGTCCATGAAATCCGAAAAACCGAAACAATACTTTCACTTTTGTTCTTGATTTATGAATAATATATATTTAATTAACTTACTTAATAAGTAGAAGTTTAAAAATTTAATCTAAGTATGAGCCGTTTTGATCATATTTAAATTGAGTCTTTCGTAATGATTCCGTAGTTTATGATTTTAATTAAAATATTATACATTTTAAAAATACATAATTATTTTAAACATACATCTATGTTAAAAGATTATTACATACCTACAATACGAAACATAAAACATACAAAATACAAAATGGAAAACGGATATAATTTTTATAACTGAATTTGGTCCAACAATTTAGTATCCACATAATCTAAGATATATTTTTACAACTTTTGTGTTTACTTATATAATAAATAAATCATATTTGTATACAGATTTCTAAAATTACTATTAAATCATAAAAATATGTAATTAAATTATTTACAACTCGTGTAATACATTGTCAACAGTATTTTATACGTAGGAAACTGCATTCATATGTTAATAAATAAATGAATAAAACTGTATTTTTAAGTTAGCCGTAGTGAGACAGTGCAACTAATATGTTTTAATTCGTCCTTGCCTAATCCCCCGGCATGACGTCATAGGGAAAAGCACAAAAACTCGGTTGAAGTCACCCGTTTGGGCGTTCAATGCCAAACCCATCACTTAATTACCACTTATATTAATTAAACTTAACACTAGCGAGTAGTTCGCAAAGTTTTGAATTTTGGACTAGGTACGCGGTAGGTTCGCTTGAGGGCGCGCGCGGGCGCTGTGTGCGCGATGTAAGCGCCGCGCCGCCTCAACTACGACTGAAATGAAAATTCGATTTTCGTGACGTTTCCTCCGCGCCTTGACGATCGAAGTGCACACAAAGCCTCCGCTGATTTTGCACGTTCCTAAAACAATGATATTCGCTGCCACCACAGAATGGTGGCGGCAACAAGCCGACCACCTAACTGTCCGATCGCAACCTCTACCACACTTTAGATTACTCAGTAGTATTCTCACCATTACTGTGATCTTTTATGACTTTTCATAAATTAGAATGAATATTATATATAAGATGAGTTTTATGGAAAGTTGTGTATACGTTTTTTATTGTATAGTGGACAATGGAGTAGGACTCTTATTTAGTAAGAGAATACCGCAGCCAAAGCACGACCGTGCACAGTCTACGCTTGCTGTGTTGCCGGCTTTTAACGCTGTTTAAGAGGTATAATTTGAAAGGCCTCCAATATCCTAATTCATTCAGCGAATTACATTACTAGTATCGCTTAGGTGGCGTAAAATGCTTGCAATATAACCAATGCGCGGACTGTGACTCGGTTGTCCATGGACGGCGGTATTCTCTTACCATGTAGAAGACCTATCTGCTTCGTTGTCCGCTATACCATAAAAAATTATAGTGAAAAAAAAACGTAACCGTATCACCTGGTGGTAAGAGATTTCTGACACTCGTGCTAAACCACGCCGTTTTGGTTGTGTTGCCTGCTGTTTACATCTTTAAGCGGATTAACTTAGTAGATCTACATATTTTTACATATTAAACGAAAACCTGGTTTTCTGGCATTCTGTAAACTTTAAGCCAACTTTAATTATCATTTGTAGGCCTAACGTGATAGTTCTAAATTACGATTTTAGCAATTTTGAAATAGATTGCTTTCTTTCAATTTCTTTCAAATTCGAAGTAACAAATAGACTAATATTTTACGTTGATCAAATTAATATTTTAAGAACAGCCTTTTTTTAAATTAAGTTAAATAAATAATTTATTTATACATTATATATCAATTAAATTGCTGCCTTGTATCGCATACTCCTTGTGGGAATACGTGTAAACGAGAAAACAACGTTTTCTGAATTATAAAACCTATAGTTTCACAATCTGAACACCTTACATCTTATAAGTTTTTGATCCGGCGGGAACCTACCGCGTCTAGGTATCGAGTTGATCCTCAAACTGAATAGAATTTATAAGTTAATTATAATTTGACAGTGATTGGGCAAATTTAACATTATGTTTCTCATGTGAGGATGACATTGAAGCTTGCTGGCGCATTAATAGGACAAATCTGGAAAGTTATCACGGGCTCACAAAATATTGGAGTGAAAAAGTACTTGTGTACTTGCAGAGGGAGAAAAGATACCGAATACCCTTCTTTTTTTACCGCTAAATAATGTTAAATGCCGGCAATACAAGCAAAATTTGAATTGCGACACGGTTGTCCATGGGCGGCGATCTTTACCATTAGGGGACCCGCTAACCTCATTACCAGGTATATAATTAAATATAAAAGATATGTCATCGCTAAATAAAAATATCTTTCGAAGTACGCGGAGTAAAATATAAATTTAAAATTAAGAAAAAAATATGGTCGGCTATGGCATATTTTGCCCTTTTCCTAATTTACCTTGGAATGTAAAGAGAGCTAGTCTAAGATGTCAATTTCAAGCAGTCGTGCAAGGAGTTGGATATCAGAGAATTGCGTATCAACTTTAGTTACGTGAATTCAAGTTGCTAGGTAGAATTTCCATAAAAGATAATCGGCATTGGCAATTATATTGGATTTTCTTTCCTAAAGCCTTACGGCCATGAAGTAAATTATTCATATTTCCGGTGTACGGCCCCTAATGAGTGCTTTCTGTTTTTGCTGCCCCAAGTTATGACGCTGAAACATTTTCTTTTGATGCATTTTGTTGCCAATAAAGTTAAAATTAAATATTTATTAATTATTAAACGCAAAGAAATAACGACAGAATTTTTTTTAAAATTAAACTTAAAGTTTGAAATAAACCCAAAATGAAAAACAATCAACATTTACCACAATAAACTATTAAAAAATTATAAAAAAATGATATTAATTGTAATGGCAACTAGAAAAACTTGGCTATCGGACACTCGTAAAAAAAATGGGCAAAAAACGGGTTTTATAGTTTATATTTGTTTTTTTTATGAGATAGCGGACAACGAAGCAGGTGGGTCTCCTATATAGCAAGAGAACACCGCCGCCCATGAACAACCGTGCCACAGTTCGCATATTGGTTGTGTTGCCGGCTTTTTATGCTTAAGTGGCACTTTAAGGGCCTCGGATATTCTCACTCACTCTCACAGTACAGGTACCGTTTCACGGTGAGTATAATGTGAGCCCGCGGTGTCACTCCGGACGAGCCGGCCCAATTAGTGCGTCAGCATATGCTTCAAATAGCTCTCCCACGGGAAAAAACTTTAAGTTACTGCATGTATTTTGTAGGAACATAAAATTGAGCAATTTTTTTTATTATTAATTTATCGTATTATATGCGTTTTCTAGGACATAATATAAGAAAAATATCTTATAAATAAAATCTTATTTTTAAATTGAAATTTATTCATACATATTTTCACAAATTTCTCGAGTGTTATTTTTAATTCTGAAAACTGTAAATGGGTCATTAATTTTAACAACTTTTGTATACAAACTTGTATGTGCTATACAGTGGATAATTTTAAAACCATTAAGAACAAGTAGAACGCATTACCTGCGCTCTTAGAGATGAAATATTCTGGCGTGTTATCACCCGTTTTACAATGAATTTGGCTCAAGTCCGTTATTCTTTTTCTAGAATAATTTTCTGCCGCGAACATATGTCGCCTGGACCTATGAGTAGGTAGTATAGATACATTAAAATGTCTATTTTATTGTGATCACAAATTTCTTATAAAATACTGTAACAAAATTTATGTAAACATTAATATTTCTATTTATTTGAAAGTATAATTACCTCCATCTTCAAGATAAATTAAAATACATAAAACTGGTCTCGGCTGTAAATTATTACCGATTGATACCGCGGGCTCACAGAATCCTTAGAGTGAACGTAGTTGTACTGTGTTTCGCAGTGAGTGAGGATATTACAAGATCCAAAAAATGCCGCTTAAGTGCTTTTTACCATATATGAGGCCCATCTTCTCCGTTGTTCGCTATACTATATTTTTTTTAATTGCTTCTAGTGTTGCTTTTTAGGCAGTTATAAGTAAAAGAGTGTTTATGCTCCGCTGAGCATTATGGCACAAAAAACTATTTAGAGTTTAGAGTAAAATTGCGGTTTTGCGTCAGCTATTGTATCTCTCAATCAATCTCTCGTAGAAACGAATGTAAAAAACATTACAGACCATTGTCAACGAGAATGATAAATAAAGAAATGCCGTCACTGAATGTAGGTACTATGAATAGCGGACTGTGATTAAATATTATTCTTGGGTAAATATTTTTTATTTTATTTAATAATTTCTCGTTTCTACAGCTCTTGAGAATTTAATCGTCGCCTGTCTCAAATGAGTAAATACATGGTTGTGACATTTCTATTTTCAATAGTTTTATCTGTATTTTTTTATGAAAACGGTATCAAACGAGACTATAATTACTATTTTATTATTATTTATTTTTTATTGTTTTTTTTGTAAGTTTGATAACTTACTTGATATAAGCGGTCATCCCTCCGTGGACATCACCAGCTCTTACATGACTGGGGGTGCGTTGGAGGCCTTTTAGGGATATAGGGATTAGTAGAAAATATAATTTTGTAATAAATTTATTGAGTAATGATTACATGATCTGTAAATACTAATTTAATTGACACATATTATAATAATAACAAAATATTTTTAAAATATGAATTGATTAAAGCAATATAATAATGAAATTACACATTACCTGAACTTATTAAATACCAGAAAGAAACCTTAATAAATTGGCAGGAGAACCGAGTCCGTCCAATTCAATTTGCGAAAGCCTTAGTACTGGGATGTCGACGATTTTCCTTTGTGGGCTTAAGAGTTTATCTTTACTGCGTAAATATTCTAGCACATTGAAATTCGCCAATAATATGGGAATAATTGATAATACTAGTATGAAAAGTTGTAAAGAATCATACTATTATTTTAGACTTATGCGATTAGAGCAAAGCAGGATAAGAAAACACCGCCACCGATAAACAACCGCGCCCTTATCCGCGCTTTGGTTGTGATGCCGGCTTTTTACGCCGATTTGCAGTATAATTTCAAGGACTTCTGATATCCTCACTCACTCAGCAAAATATAGCACAAATATTGTGAAACAGTACTTGACGAGTCCGTAGTATCGCTTCGGGTGAGCCATTCCAATTTGTGCGTCAGCATATGCTCCAGCATGGTTCTCCATGAGTTGTCCCAAGGCGGTTGTGTTCTCTTATCATATAAGATATCCACCTGCTCCGTTGTCCGCGTTAACATAAAAATTAAAAATACAGTGGAGGTAAATAAAGATATTTGACTTTTAATATAATTTTTGACGATTCTTTATTTTTTATATCTATGTGATACTGAAATAAAGGTTTTTGATACTACTACAATTAATCATTTTAAATTTGTTAATATTACTTCTAATTTTATTATTTTTATAGTATAGCGGACAACGGAGCAGGTCGGTCTGATATATGGTAAGAGAACAGCGCCGCCCATGGTCAACCAGGCTATAGTCCGCGCATTGGTTATGTTGCCGGATTTTTGCGCCACTCAGCAAAATACAGTAGAGCCACCGTTACAACTAGTATTTCACGCTGAGTATTCTGTGAGCCAGTAATATCACTTCGGACAAGCCACCCCAAATTGGTGCATCCGTATTTGCTTCAGCATCTCCCACGGCTGTGAGCGTATATTTATAAACTATTATTATACATTGAAAGCAAATAAAAACATTTGACCTTGATTTGACTTTAATAATATTTTAATATGAAATGTGATACTGAATGTTACATAATTTACATGTCGTAATGAAAAATATTTCTCGAATGTTCATCTAATGAATAGTTCTGCGTCGTAACTCGTAAGCAATATTAATAGGTCATCAAGCACAAAGCATAAAATTTCCCACGTTTTCCAGTTCAGTGATTTTGTTTCCTGCGTTTAGATTGAATGTATGACATTTGAGACTGAGTTTAATTGCACAACTTGTATGCCAGTGATGAAGCATTCAAAATATTTATTGTAAATATATACTAAAAAATTTATTACAAATGAACCCCTCATTTGTAATAAATTTTTTAGTATATAGTTTCCCGTTTCCCTAGTTCACCGCAGCTACGAACAGCTGAGCCAATTTCAATACATATTTTTTTGTTACTATCGTAAAGTAATGGTTTTTATGGAAGACAAGTTTTTGAGAGTTTTTTGAAAGTGTACCATGAAACGAGAGGTATCGGGTTTGAATCGCTTCGAACAGTTATAATTTAATTTATAATTTTATTCGGTCTATGGAAGGGCTTGACAGTGGCCGGGCGGGTGTCTTAATACTGTCGTATCCTTGGGAGAGCCATGCTGAAGCATATGCTAACGCACTAATTCTGTTGGTTCGTCTGAAGTGATAACACGGGATCACAGAATACTCAACGTGAAATGGTAGTTGTATTTGAAACAGTGCTTCGCTGAGTGAGTGAGGATAACAGAGAACCTTAAAAGTCATATGAAACAATATTAAATATTTATTTTATAGCGAACAATGGAGCAGGTGTATCTCTTATATGGTAAGACAACACCGCCGCCCAAGAACAACCGCGCCACAGTCCGCGATATCCTGACTCACTCTGGAAACACATTACAAGTACCGTTTCACGCTGAGTATTCTGTGAGCCCGTGATATCACTTCGCATGACTCGGCTTAATTTGTGCGTCAGCATTGCCTGTTTCTATTATCTAATGACGATTCAGTTTTAATTGTATGAAAAGATTGATCCAACATTTAAAAAAAAGCAATAGAGCGATGAAAAATTTGATTTTAAGGAATAATTGAAAAGTCAAAAAGCGAACGCTCGCTGTGCAAACAGTTCAAAATTCCCGTCAAAAGAAAGTGCACGAAAGTTTGAAAATTAACGGTGCAACCTCCAATTAGCGTTAACCGAATTTTACGCGTTTAATTGAGATTAATCAATTACTTTTGCTAAAAAGCCTTATTTGGAAAGAGTTATGTGAAAAATCATGGTTTAGAAATTCTTGATTAAAAAATACAAATACCATGACAATGATTCTTTAAAGACAGTTTTTATAGTATAGCGGACAACGGAACAATTGGGTCTTCTATATGGTAAGAAAACATCGCCACCCGTGGACAACCGAACAACAGTCCGCGCTTTAGATGTGTTTTCGGCTTTTTTACGCAGCTTAAGTGACGTAATTTTAAGGGCCTCTGATAACTTCACTCACTCAGCGAAACATAGTACAAGTACCGTTTCACGTTGCGTATTCTGTGAGGCCGTGGTATCACTTCTCACGACCCGGCTTAATTTGTGCGTTCGCATATGCTTCAGCATTGCTCTCCCACGAGTCATTATTAGTGTTACAATATTTCAAAACACCTTGTTAATTATTTATTTTATTGTCAAATAAGGATCCAACGTAGTATAAGTAATTACTATTACTTATTCACAAAATGAACGCTCTATGGAAAGGGCTATTCTCGGAGTTTCGCTACGTGATCGAATCAGAAATGAGGAAATCCGTAGACGAACTAAAGTTATCGACATAGCCCGCCGATTTAGCAAGATGAAGTGACAATGGGCAGGCCACATCGCACGTAGAGCGGATGGCCGATGGCGCCGAAAAGTGTTAGAGTGGAGACCACACACCGGCAAGTGCAGCGTGGGACGTCCACCCACAAGGTAGACAGACGACCTTATAAAGATCGCCGCAAAACGCTGGATGCAGGTCACCTCCGACAGGTATTCATGTCAGTCCAAGGGAAAGGCTTACGGCTGAAATTATGATGATGATGAATGCTCTATAAATGTTATTCAAAGTTATTTGTGTTTGAAAAAATCAAATATATAATTGAATACTTCCAGAGAAATTTACACTGGTGTGAGAGCCATGTTTACGAACTAATAGGGTCGGTTCGAAGGAATTGATACCACGGGCTCACATATTACTCAACGTGAAATGTTACCTGTACTTGAAATGCTGCTTCTACTGTGTTTCGCTGAATGAGAGTCCTTAAAAATGCCACTTCAGTGGCGTAAAATGTCGGCAACACAACCAATGCGTGTATTGTGGCGAAGTTGTCTATGGGCGCCGTTGTTCTCTTCCCATACAGAAGACCTTCTCCGACGTTCGCTTTGCCATTAAAAAAAGATATACGTTTATAGTAAATAATCCCTAAATTGTGTCCACTATTAAAACCAACTCAACTTCAAAGCGTTCACATTCAAATCGAATAAGATATGCCATTTGAAGTCATAATAACATAAGCGTAACTAATCCGTTTATATCAAACTTAATATACCCACAATAACCAACGAGTCAATCTGCTGTCGAGTTTACAATGCTTTACAGAATATCAAATATTTTCAATGTAATTTCAACCATATCGGAAGCATTTACAATTTATTTTAACTTATTCAAGTGAACGGATTAAGTTCAAATAAACTCCAAGAACATTTGGAGTAAAATATATAAAACAGCTTTAGAAATTAAACATAAAGTAACCGAACCATGACTTTAACAATAATTGTAGAAAAACTAATGGGTCAAATAATATTAGTTGATTTATTAGAAAAAGAAATGGAAATTGTTTTTAAATATTTTAAAACAATGCTACCACATACATTTTTAAACAAGTAAAAAACAAATAATCATAATTGTGACAAATGTGAAACTCTTCTAAATTGTTGAAGATAAACTCAATTTAAATATTTCAGATCGGTCTGGACACAGATATTTCAAACATATAAAACCACTTTTTACCATGTTTGAAAAAAATAAACTCGTTCTTGTTTCACTATAACACCGGTATACAGCAATTTATTATATCCGTATTAGTTAGTTGTAGTGGCAATGGGCTCGCCACATTGTTCGACGAACCGACAACCGATGGGGAGGAAAGGTTCTCGAGTGGCGACCGCGTACTAGAAAACGCAGAGTGGAACGTCCCGCCACACGATGGAAAGACGATTTGACGAGGGTCGCGGGCAGCCGCTGGATCCAGATCGCAGCGTGTGGGCGTCTTTGGGGGAGGCCTATGTCCAGCAGTAGACTTGAATGGGCTGATGATGATGATGATGATGACAGCAATTTAAAATAAACGAAAGTATATAAAGTTACATCGAAATTATGATAAATATAGGAAAGGTTTAACGATGGAGTTAATATGCAAATAATAGAGTTGAAACGGCACTCGAGCCAGCGCTGTTGCAAATTGTACCGAGAAATGATATTGCATTTAAACTGATGAATTTTTCAAATGTCAACACACCGCTGCAGTTCATTTTAAAGGCTTTGCAGGTTATATGTATCTCCTTTTTTAATTGCATAGCAGATAAGCGTTATTAAAAGTCGGCAGCACAACCAATGCGTGGACTGTGGCGCAGTTGTCCATAGGCGGCAGTGTTCTCTTACCATATAGGAGACCCACTCGCTCCGTTGTCCGCTATACCATAAAATATATTTATATAAAAATGTAAAAAACATGTGTTTGTTCTGTTTCTCGGTGGAGGCTTAGGAATGAGTTATGTAAAAATGTAGGGAGTTTATTTATAGACCGGAATGAGGCGAGTTTATTTCAAGTGCCACAGCCGAGGGTGAAAATAGCACGAAATTCTACGATCATACAATATAGCAATGATGCTTGTTATTTCAACATTACCCTATTCAATATACAAAAAAAAGCTTAAAATAGCTTTAGAGATTTACACTACAGCTACTAAAGCTACAGATTTTATCATGGCAGAACCATGCTGATTCATATGCTGACGCTTTAATGGGGCCGGTTCCTCCGAATTGATAGCACAGGCTCGCAAAATACTCAGTGTGAAATGGTACATGTACTGTTTCACTTAGTGATTGTGGATATCGGATGCTCTTGAAATAATACGTATAAAACCGGCAACACAACTAATGCGTAGACTGTGTTGCGGTTGTTTATAGGCGGTGGTGTTATCTTACCATAACAGTCTACTATATATTATTCTCATACCAGTTTGCTTCGTTGTCCCCAACACATAAAAAAATACGCTTTAGGATAATTTTCAAATGATATAGTTTTTTATAGTTAATAATATGGTGTACTTATAAGTAATAAACGAAGTAAAATTTACAATTTTCTAAGAGAATTGGAAGTGTAAAATAAGATAATACTTCTTAAACTATATTTTTTTCTATAATTGAAGTAATTAAAAAACTGTGTTTTCGTCAATTGTTCAGTAGAATACATCATTATTACATTAAAATCTTGTCAAAAACGTCCGAAATTTATACTAAAAACGTAAATATGCACCATTTATATTTCAAGAACAGAAAGGTAACATAATTTACTTATTATTTTTCTATATTAACACAATTACCAACAAGTATTTAATGAGATTATCGGTACTGACAGATCTGGGTCCATTTGAATGAAATCGAGTTATAACCAATCCGATATCATGAATATGAATTAATACGTTAAAACACATTCCAATCCACTTCGCTACCTGCTATTTTGATTAGAGAAAAACCAGTAAAGATATACACGAGATCAAAAGTACACATAGGGTTTAGTTATGGAAGAAAAACATTTTTTTATTTTATAACGGATACGGGATAGTTAGAATCTTATTGTAAGAGATCCCATACATGTATAATTTGCAATTCACACTTTCAGATGTGTTGCCGGCTTTAAAAGCGACTATACTGGTGTCTGATCCAAGGGGAAGGTCTATGTCCAGCAGTAGTCGTCTTACGGCTAAAATGATGATCATGATGAACTGGTATCTTTATTTATCAATACTTATGCTGGTCTGTAAGTACGTGGTATCATTTTAGCCACACAGTGCATCAATATATGCTTCAGCATATATTAGGAAGACTGTCGCAGTATTACCACTGTCTAATCTTTTTTTATAGTATAGCGGACAACGGAACAGGTGGGTCTCTATGGTAAGAGAACACCGCCGCCCATAGACAACCGCGCCAGAGTCCGCGCATTGGTTGTGTTGCAGTTTTTTTTTATTACCTCATAGAAGGTTTCACAACTCAATGTTGAATGTTGTTGAGAAGCTACAGCCGCGTAAGCTGCGTTACAAAGATGCACCGATCAAATAAACAACTCATAGTCTTCCCAATTATTTTCTCTATGAGAATAGAGAAATGATGAGGTGGTTCACCTAGGAAAGCAGTCGTCTGGCCATGGACACCCTCAACTTCACAGAACGCTCTTTATGAAATTCCCCTAGTCGTGTTAATATAATTCCACAAAGAACTCTACGCAGCTGTGAAAGAAAAACTGTATGCAGATAATTTACTCCAAATATTAAACACCTTTTTTTCAATCTTAGTCTAATTTCTATACAGCACTAGATTGGGTCGCATATGTTTCATACATACCACCCGCTGCGAAAAACGGTTAGAAATTTTAACTTTAAGCCCAACATGTCTACAAAAATATTCAACATGTTTAAAACACTCGTCAGATCCATTCTAAATCCTTAAAAACCGAATATACGTAAAAATTATTGTAAATCTATATTCAGACCAAGAATTGAACCCAATACCTCTCGCTTGAGATCTCCGTAGTCATCCGGACTACGGGGATCTCAGAGTTGTTTACCCTCACCCTCAGAAATAGGAAAATAATAAGAAAATTGCGATTTTTAAATATTTTAGTAATAACTGGTGTTTTTTATTTACCACTGTATATTCTACTGTACTGCTTTAAATAATTTCTATTCATGTTTTGTTCAAATGGCCTAAGCTTTGACCTATATTTACAATAGGATTTAGTTCTGAGGTCTTAGTGTACAGTCATGAATTATCAATAAGGCTTCCGAAGTTTAGATTAGCATAACACGGCTGAAAGTCAAATTCATAGTTTACGTCTCCAAAGTACGCTTCGATTGCCAACGCAATTTAGTCGCTTTTATATTCTTTTCAACTTTTGTAGAGAAAGTACTATGTAATTACGAAATAAATCGTTGAATAAAAATATTTCATTTCAAACCGTAATTTTATTGAATTATTGAGCTTTAAAAAATTGAAAAGGCGAAAAAAATTAAAAAATACACAATAAAAACTTCAATTTTGTTAGTAAACCTAATATTGTTACTGTAATTAACAAATTAGCCTAAAATGCATTTGTGCATGCTTCGAAATTATAACAAAATATGTGTTGTAGTTTAGCGCTGAAAATAGTAGTGATATTAATTATATATGTAGTACATAATTTGTAAGTTTTTATGTATTCATAATTAAAAAATAAAAATCAAATAAAATTATTTATTAAACGGCCTACAATAAAAGCTAAATTTAGGTAATATTGTATGGATTTTGACAAAAACTGTTGTAAAAATTAGATGTAAATTATAACAATCCCAAGACCCATTAGATTACGTTGACCCTATGGTCAACGTAATTTATTACTGCTCGTTATTTGTCTATACCAATAACGAGCAGTAATATTGAGGGAGTTAATATCTAAATGACATTCAGGAAGATTAAAAAGAAACAAGAAGAAATACCGCCCATTAATCAGGATACATGTATTTTAATTACATAATTTGCCATATAAAGTGTTTGCATAGTTGATTACAAAGGTGCAAATTGGCGGATGTAGATTTGATTACTGCGAGCATGTAAACACCACACCGTGACTTGTGACTGAATGCACTTCATTAAGAACGCCCGCACACACACTGTATTATTTGGTCTTTTAGCTTTGACCCTCTTTGTATCCATATTTATAAAGATATCTGCATTGTATATTACTAGCTGTCATGGGGGGTTATTTTGCCTTAATCTCCACGCTTGGCAGGCGGGTTGGTGATTTGCAGAACATCTGCTGTACTCGTAAGGGCGCTGCTGACCACCCTCCGGGTAAGTTTCCTTTACTCGCCTCTCCAAACGGAGACCTGTGGAAGAGCCATGCTGAAGCACATCCTGACGCACTAATTGTGCCGGCTTGTCCGAAGTGATAC
>DWCF01003119.1:0-20856 GCA_018230265.1 Delias oraia | reverse complement strand
GCTGTCAGTTCGTCGAGCGATGTGGCCAGCCCATTGCCACTTCGACTTACTAATACGGCGGGCAACGTCAATCACTTACAACATATAGTAAGTATAAATAACAAAAAAAACCAATTAACGTGACACGCAAATAAATATTATTGACTAAAGGAGCTCAGAGTCGCTAACACTGGTAGGTACCTACTACATGTTGTATTAGGTACAGAATGTGCGCGCGGTGTTTGAAAGACAGTTAATGGTTTTACAAGTCTACCATGAAGCGAGAGGTATATCGGTGTCGACTCCGGTCTGGAAAATTATAATTTAATTTCTAATTTATTCAGTCTGTGGAAGGGCTTGACAATGGCCAGGCGAGTGTATTATGATACTGTCACACCCGTGGGAGAGCTATGCTGACGTATACGCTGATGCATTAATTGGACCGGGTCGTCCGAATTGATAGCACGGGCTCACAGAATACGGACATACATTTACTCCTGTACAGCAAACAACGCAGAAGGTAGGTGTACTACATATGTAATAAGGTAACACCGACGCGCATGGACAACCGCGCCACAGCTCGCGCAATGTTGTTGGCTTTTTACACTACTTAATTGGCATTTTAGGCCCTTCGATATCCTCACTCACTCAACCAAACACATTAGACTTAATAAATTAATTTAGCTTAATAGACATTCATTTGACAAGTGATGTTAAAAATGACATTCAAAATATGGAATGATAGTCAAATATTCTCACGGTGACGGACATGAAATTTTATAACAGTTTTTCTAAACCCACATTGAAGTGCGGCAATTATAACTTGAGCTTATACCACCCAACTAAACGATATAGACAAAGCAAAACAGTCAAAGGGCATTATGGACGTAGAGGTCTGTATTACTGGTCGTTTTGGTGCTAAGAGGCTATATGTCATTAATATAGTTAACACCATTGATTTCCCGTGTGAAGTTATTTCGAATATTGCATTGTACTGGAAGGAATTCACTTAGAAAACGATAAAACGATTCAAAGATTTCTTTAATACGGAAAGGAATATGCGTAGGCGGCATTAAATTAGAGTATTGTGTAATTGCTACACAGAATTCAAATTTTCATCGATTGTATAAATTATCACAAGAAGTATGTTACATATTTCATAGTAGTAAGTAAATAAATAAATAAAATTATTTATTTTGCAACGGACTAAAACAAAAACTGACCTGGTTGTCGCGAATTAATGAAGAAAGAAAAGATATATAAAATACATCTTTTTAATTGTGAAGGACAAGACTACGAACAACAGAAGTTTTCTTAAACTTGGTAAGAATTCAAATTCATAAGCGTTTTGCACTTTATTAATTTATTAGTAAAGCTATCATTGGTCATCGGTTCGGAAGAACGCGAAAAACCAACTAGAGACTCAAAGGGTTTAATTTTTTATCACCAAATTTGGAATAGGTAGTCGATTTTTGGTTTATTTATTATATTTTATAATAATTAATATATATTTTATATAATATATTTCTTATTTATTTAATTATACTTTTTTACTTTACTTTTTTATTTATTTAATTATAATGTATTTCTTAAAGTACTTCTTATATAATGTTTCCAATTTACTTTTTCCAAGTTCAGTTATCTCTTTAAGAATTTTATTATTTAAGCGAACACAGTTCCCCAAGAAATTCTTTTAACTTGTTTTGGATACCCTAAAACTAGAAACCGCTATTTTATACTTATTCCTAGTATTAAAATTATGTTGGTCGCAATTTAACTTCAATTTATTAAAATTCTATTTTCGTAAATATATAGGGAAGGAAAAAAAGGAAATTTAACGTTAAAGTTTATAAAAAACGATAACTGACTCAACCAATCATGCTTGATGTGGAACTAAATATTGATTTTACTTATGAGAAGCAGAAATTAGGAATAAATGAAAAAAATTTAAGATAAGTTTTATATTGTATATTGTATTTTTTATGAATTATTATTAATTAGATTCCAATCATACATTGTGTATCACAAATATACCCTTGAAAGTTCAGACAAACCGTGACCTATAAAATCAATTAAAGATTGAGACTTCAATACCCGAGAATATTGTTTTTGATAAATATAATTCTGATTAATCTGACATCATCCAAGCCTTAAATTGGCGCGAAAACGTTCCCAATCTTAGTCCTGATGTTCTAATTGAGCGTCAAAAAAATGTAGCATCAGCATATAAATTCTTAAATGCACATATTAATTAAAACTATATAAAAGATTAGTAAAATTTATAACAATTAATTAAATGATTAATTAACATTTAAATTCGTCAAAAGCTGTCTACTTAAGCACTGTCTTTAATTTATGAAGAAATTGCAGCACTTGTTTGCTTATAAACCACCGTTGGTTTTGATTTATAAAGTAAAAATCTATTAGTTATTACCTACATATCATTGATTTCCAGAGATATATACATATTTAATTTTGCTATCGTAAAGTCTGGTGCAATGCAATATATTTTTGTAAATAATATATTTCTTACAGTTTAATTAATATATACACATATTTAAAATTTAATTTGCTATCGTTACAGTCCGGTGCAATGCAATATATTTTTTGTTGACGAATTCAAAAATTCAATTAAGTTCAAGTCGAGGTTGAGGTAGGTTAAAGAAGAACCTCAAAAACATGCAGGAAAATATTTATAATGTTTGTTAATTTGAATATACTATATTATCGCTAAATATACTATATTTATCTCACCGTTGTATTAACTTTTGTTTTTTTATATTATTAGTGGCAGGAGGCTCCTCCGCCCATAGACACACCTAGCCCTTGCAGAGCCGCGGGTGCGTTGCCATCCTTTAAGGAAAGTACGCTCTTTTCTTGTAGGTCCCCAAGTCGTATTGGTTTGGGAATACCTCTGCTGGTTTTGTTTAGAAATACTTTTTATAATACTAAATGATGTTATTAAAATGGTAGAATAAAATCACAGTATCTACAAATTTTTTGAAGATTTAGTTATTTCTATGAGAAAATGTGAGTACCGATAGTTTTTAATTGTATAAGTAGAAAGATGTTATATTGATTGACACATAGTTAAAAAATATTTTCAATATATTTAGTACTATAAGATAATGATAAGCATTTATAAGCATGTATGGTAATATTGAATATTTAAAAAATAAAAAGCAGTGGATCGATGCAAAAACAAAACGAAAATTATAACTAAATTTGATCTTTCCTGATGGAAGTTATTAAAGTCCTGATTAGTGCATCCATTTTGGCTACTGGTTCGGTTATTAGATTTTTTGTGCCATTATAGTTGGGTGCAACATTTTTTGGGGTTTAGCTGGTTTGTTTTTGCAATCACTTTGATTTGATCGAGATAACTGAGATAATATGAACTGTAAGTAAGCACCTACCTAAATAACTCGAGTAATTTTAGTAATAACTTCTTTTTTAAATAACGATAAATACAAAGATGGTAGAAGGGCTTTATTTTTCTATTATTAATTGAATTTTTGAAAAATCAAACAAGTAAAAATATCAACTGCGATGATATTATATGTGTCTTGTGTTTTTAAGGCACTAATCGTGTCGGCTCGTTCGAAGTGATACCACGGGCTCACTGAATACTCAGCGTAAAACAGAACTTGTTCTGTGTTTCACAGTAGTGAGTGGATATCGGAGTCCCTTTAAAAATGTCGCTTAAGCGGCGTTAAAAGCCGGCAACACAACCAATGCGCGGACTATGGCGCGAATGTTCATGGATGGCGGTGTTCTCTTACCATATAGGAGACCCAACTGCTCCGTTGCCCGCTATAGAATAAAAAAAGTATGTCTGTGATATTGTCCCCGAGCAGAAATATATATTTGCGTCACGTACATAGACCATTTAATATTCCTACAGTTAAAACAAAATATGTAGTTTCGTGAATATTTTAGAAAAAACTATCAAATCCTAGAGAATTTAAATTTTTTATTAACCTACTAATAAAATTATCATTCACAACCACCCCCATTTCCCTCTTAAATACAAATGATAACATTACAAAGAATGAATGGCGAGAGGAAATGACCAATAAAGCCATCACCGAAACACTTATTAACAATAACATTTTTGTAACAAAAACTAGACGCCATACCCATCCTACGATTTTCGAAATCGTATCGCGTTCTTACGTTTCCTCTACGTGCCGTTTCCGCTCTGCGCGCGCGCACATCGAATCTCTAATCGCTTACATTCTTTTTAAACTTTTTTTTAGATCTTTCGTGTATCCTGTTGTTTTAATCGATGACATAGAGATAGCAAGATTGAATTCTTAAGTGTATTTAGATTAACACGTCTTATTTGAATAAAGTGTATTTGTATAATGAGATAACATGGTCGAAGGCGATTAATTTTAATTGCATTAACCGAAACTGTGTATAGAAACGTTAAAGTGTCATTATGTGAATGATATTATATGTACTCATACACAAAATAAGAAATTTAAGATCACACCATTATTATTTAGCCTATTTTCCACGAAGAAATACAATTATACATTCATTGGCGAAGGGCAAGTGGGACTCTGCACTCTGAGATCTATTGAAACCTCACGGCGCTAGGAACCAACCAGTTCAACGGTTTTGTCGTTCATCTTCACACTGTAATTAGAGGACTAGACAAGAAGTCCGACGCTCACCACACCTAGTGTCCTTTGCTCCAAGTGGGGCCAAAGACTCGGGATGTCACTAGGCATTCAACCCGAGAGCCCAGAAAAATAATGTTGATTTTCACCAAGTTACCTCTAGTGAAAGTCAACCTCTAGTATTTTTTATTATTTTTTATAGTATAGTGGACAACAGTAGATGTGGGGCTCCTATATGATAAGAGAATACTACCGATGGACAACCGCGCCACAGTCCACGCATTGTTTGTGTTACTAGTTTTTTACGCCACTTAGCGGCATTTTTATGGGCATCCGATATCCTCAGTCACTCTGCGAAACACAAAGTACCGTTTACATCACTAGAATGACTCAGAAAGTAGTAAGGAGGGAAGGAGGGTTATGTATCAAACTAAGTCTAATTCTAAGTGAGGGTAAGCGGAGGGAAAGATACCTCCGATTACCCTCACTTAGAATAGAAATATGATATTATTTAATATTTGACCATACAATATACGAGTAATTTGTACTACTGACTGAAATCAGTAAAAAACAGAGATTTAAACTTGAATATTCTTCATCTAAGAGGGTGGTCACAAATGACAAATTCAAACACAAATTCGCATTTATATTTTAATGAAAACGCAGTCTTAACTCTATTCACGTAATTTTAAACGTGAAGATCATGATTCGAGACGGGTCGCATCGATGACTTCATCGGGAGCGACCTCATAGATTATTCAATTCAACTCCGTCCACCCTGGCCGTTCTTGTTTAGTTTGTTTAATAGGCTTCTTGCTACGGAACGTTACTTTCGTCAAATAAGAAAGATATTTTAATGAATGACATGTTTGTTTTGGTACAAATCCGAACTCAACCACGTCATTGTTTTGAATAGTCGTATATATAGAATTTAAAAAAGTATTCACATATATTTATAACTAGACTTCTTTCTTTTCAGTTTAGGTCGTACTTAGAACCTAAACTGAAAAGTTTGAAGAGTTTCGGGGTTTTATTTATTGCTAAATCAGAAGGCGTAAATAGGACAAGTGGTCTTCCTACCGTAGCCTCAAAAAGGACGACGGTGCGGTGCCGGTTGTTGTTTGGAAATAGCTTCGCTATTAAATTGAAGTAGTATTGGTTAGTAAAGTCGTATTGATTAGGTGACAGCTGTTTCTACAGTACCGGTACGTGGCTCAATATGCCTTAGATTTGTAATCTTTTAATCTGTGACCATTAATAATTCATTACATCGATTTGACAGTTCGTTGGATCCTCAATTTGTCTAGAACCACTTGGACGAGTAAGGAGCCTTATATATAGTGGCCCTATTGCCTCGTTGTGATGCGTGTCACACCGTTGCCACTGACGACAGGGCGCATTTTAAATACAGAACAATATAATGATCTATATACGAGTTCTACACGAGCTCCGTGCTGCGTATTGAATGGGCAATCAGCGTTGTCAAAGATTAATAAAAATACAGATACGCTTGAGTTTAATTTGAAAGATTCGACCGTTTTATTGTGTCAATAATCACCTACACTATACATATATATAATACATAGTAGTTACTTGACAATATATGGCTAAAGAATATTTGATGTTATTTTATGTTAAAGAGGACAATTGAGCAGGTCGGACTGCCATATTCATGGACAACCGCGCGGTTGTCCATGCTTTGGTTGTGTTGCTTTTTACGTCATTTTTAAGGGCCTTCCGATATCCTCATTCACTCAGCGTAACAGAGTAGAAGAACCGTTTTAAATACAACTACCATTTCACGTTGAGCATTCTGTGAGCCAGTGGTATCACTTCGGATGAGTTGGGCCAATTAGTGCGTCAGCATATGTTTCAGCATGGCTGTCCCACGGGCGAAAAACGCTTAAGTTAAAAGCATTTTAGTTGGCCTCGAAATTTGTTGTGAAATTAATTATTCTTAACTTTATTAAATTGTATCTTCAGTTAGACATTTAATGTTAGTTTTATTTAAATCGTGTACCTATAATATGTGGTACCTATAATATAATATGTGTGTATAATAAATAAAAAAGAGCAGAGTTTCTTAATACAGGCAAATATTTGCTTAAAAGACAGTTCTAAATAGGTTAAGGAAAATTTGTAATTAAATATTATTATTATTTTTACTCTACAACAAAATCCTTTTAATTGCTAAAAGGTAGTATTGTAATATTTACTAAAACAATAAATTATATGTATAATAAATTGTATTTAATTATCAAAATTAAGGAAAATATATAGTTACTAAATATATAGTTACATATAAATATATAGTTACACCTAGTGCTTAAATTGTAATGTCTTCATTTTACACTTCAAAACATTGAAACTGTTGTATTTCTATATATTTGGTTAATCTATGTGAATTTATTGTAGAGTTTATTTAAATGTTCCATCAGAGTTGTATGAGATAGTATCTTTATATAGGGGATTTCCGTTGATACTTTATAACTATCGCCAATTTCTTAGGAACTATAAGGTTACGTTATAAATGAAATGCTATAACTGTTTCGTGGTATTTTTTGTCATACATTTTTTATATTCTATACCGGACAACGGAGCTAGTGGGTCTCCTATATGGTAAGAGAACACCGCCGCCGAACCACCGATCAACCGCGCCACAGTCCGCGCATTGGTTGTGTTGCCAGCTTTTCACGCCGCCATGAAAACATCCGTAAACTAAACGTTGCCCATTCGATTTCTGTATTTATTTTGGACCACTCGGAATATTTACGTGTTTCTAATTCAGTAGCTGTAATATTATTTATTAAGAGGTATTTTAGAAATATTTAGTTTTAGGAATAGAAAGAACTAGTTATTGAGGAGACACCGACACCGCCCATGGATAACCAAAATCCACGCTTTGCTTGTTTTGCCGGCTTTTTTATGCCGCTTAAACAGTATTTGAAACGAGTACGATATTCTCACTCACTCGAAGCATGCGAAACACAGTACAAATACTGTTTCACACTGAGTATTCTGTTAGGACGTGGTATTACTAACGAGGAGACTCAAGTGAGCCTTGAAGTGAACCTTGAAGCATATGCTTCAGCATGGCCCTCCCATGGGAGTGAAAAAATGCTTGTATATTGAAAGGTTTCGCTTAAACTAAAGCTAAACGCAGCATAAATACAATTAAAAGATCGGTTAATTATGTAAGCGGTGACGGTATGCGTTGATACAATTGGATTACAAGCGATATGTATGCAAGATCACGCTGCGTCGGCGCCCACGCGCGACTTACAGATGATCCATAATACAATTATAGATCAATAAGATCGTTGCGCTAATTACCAAAATTGTTTGGATGCCTAAGTATATAAAGCTTCTGAGAGTAACATGCTGTATTATTTGACTTGCAGTTTGTATAAAAATAATCTACTGAGATTACATTAAAAATAAAAAATTCGTTATACAATTTAATAAATAATAAAATGACTTTTATATATTTTTGTATGTTTGAATAAATCTATAATTATTTATATTATTTTTCAATAACTTACGACTCGAGCAAATGTAAGTATTACAAAAACATACTTCCGCATTAATAAATCGTATTCATTTTTAATTAATACTATTTCTACTTACCGTTTATATTTATTTCTATCAGCCAGTTCTGAGTTATTTAATCTATGTCACAATGTCCTACTCGTTGTTTTAACTAACTCAATGCTTCTAAGAAAAGATCGATCCAAATCGAATGGTAGATTATACTTTCAGATGTGACACGATGTTTCCGTTAGCCAATACTAATTACTATCAGATCAAGTGAAAACCTAATTGATGCCGTCGCTAAGGCTGTGTTTAAAGAAGATTCAATTACGCGTGACATCAATTTCTCTTTCGCTATTATAAATTAAATATTGCAAAATCTAATACTAATTGAGTTAATAAATGATATATATAGATACATATGCAAAGGGAATTAGAAATGTAATAAAGCAGAAGTGAAAATCACTGCCAATAGATTTATGTAATAAACTACCTAGTTTTTGGTGTAAAATGTAAAGATGTAAATATTAATTAAAATTAACACACTTTTTAATAACATCATTAGTCATTCATTAATAAATTCACTTTTCAGAAATAATCTTTAACAGGCAGCAGCATTGCATGAAGTTGAAGTCGTTAATGATCGCTTGATTCAAAATTAAAGTTATAAACATACAAGATATTGATCCTGTGATTTCTCGAGAATAACGTAGTCTTTAAATAACTGAGTAAAATCACTCAAAGCTTAGTGATTCTCGCCCATTTCGCGAGTGTACTCAGCAAATGGCCCGAGAAACGTCAGGCCATATGATATGTATGCGACCTGACTCTGTTAGCATATCGGTTACATGTCAATAAATTTTAATGAATATTGCTTTATATTTTTTCTTTTATTTGACGTTTCTTAAGTCTTACCACCTGTTGTTATCAAGATAGCTGGCTTTATTTTTTGCCTTTTTGTTCCATACTTTGCAATTTATGTTCTGCTTCATTTTTAACAGATTTAATTGATTTTTATTACATGTCAGACATATGACTTTTAATTTAATAAATGTATTACAGTGAATATTCAATTTTAGTTAATGTTGAATGACATTAATCAATTTATAGATTTCAGAAGACAAACATTATTAAGATGTAAGGCCATAATAGAGATGATTTTTAAAATGTATCTATTTTTTCTTAGAATTTGTAGCTATTTTCCAAAGCCCTCATAAACATAACATTAAAGTTGCGCATACAAAGTCGTAAAGTGAACAACATGGCAGACGAGCAAGTGTTAATTTCGAACAAAATGAACATATCTCTTGCGCTAATGAGACGCTTTGTGGCCGCACAAAATAATTAGCGAAAGTGTGATGTATGGCTATGGGACCTTTAATGGTGTGGGTATACCTTACTAAGGGTCACCGAAAACGAGGCCCACCTACGTTCAGTCCATTCAATCATTTAGTTCTCGCATTAGTTCTTCTGAGCTGAGATTTAGAACAAAATCGGCTAAGCACATCTTATCATGTCTATAATAATATTAAATAATTATAATGTCTCAGTTGAGATTTCTCAGCGTTTGTTAGAAACTACGTTGAAGGTAATTTTAACCAGAATATTTTTAATAAAATAGGGTTAATTTTCGAACATCTAGAAAGAGAATTTTCTGTATCTATTAGTCTTTACTGATATATGTCTTTACATATATCGGTACATTATAATTTAAAGACAAGAGTAAAGATAAAATTCATTAGCATTCACTTAACTGCCCGTTTGCCTCCTACTGCATAAAAAATAAGTTATTTTAAATATCGTGTCTACGGACGGCTTGTTTGTTTTAAAAGCTGCATCGTCTCATCCAAAGGCGGTAAAGTGTTGTGTAATGTTCAATAAGCAAGCTTTTCGTAAGACATTAAGAAATCTTCTATAGCTTTCTTTGCCAGTAGATACGGTTTTTATTACAAATCCACATTAACACATACAAAACCATGCAATAGTGTTGAATTAAATAAATTGAAAAAACCTTTATACTTATACACAGATTCAATTCTTATATATAAATAGTTTTAGATCATTTTTTCTTAATATATTATAAACTGAATTATTTTACAAGTATTCACATTTCACCCGTAGGAGTGCCATGCTGAAGCACAAATTGGGCAACGGTACATCAACATGAAACGGTACTTGTACAGTGTTTCATTGAGTAAGTGAGGATATCGGAGAACCTTAAAAATGCCGCTTAAGTGGCGTAAAAAGCCGGCAATACGACCAATGCGCGAACAAAGGCGCAGTTGTCCATGGGCGGCGGTGTTCTCTTACCGTATAGAAGACCCACCTGCTCCCCTGTACAATTCTATTGCTGATATACGCCATTATTCATAGAAAATAGTTATTTTTTATGTGAAATAAGACATTTATAAGTATAAATATTGTTTTAAGCCTGGTTAAATATTAATAGGTATTTATCCGTACTGTGAATCAAATGATCTACATTTGTAACTATCCACTCTACAGAGGTACATTTGTGAGGTCATTAGTCATTCGGACGAGAAGACAAGAAATTAGATCATCGCACAACAAATATAGCTTATAGTTAATTGAATCTGATATTTTTCGACCTTCCCCGGTCACGACATGCGGGGGTCACGAACTGATGAGTTGGTTCTCTATTTGTTGAGGTCAAATATAAAATGGTAATAAAAATTAATACATTAAAACAGTTTTAATACATTATCGTAAACGTCAAAGTTCGCATGGATAATGTCTGTTCGTCGATTTTTCACGCGAAATACGTTAATGTGTACATTGGCTAAAATATAATAAAACGTTTTGGGGCTACTTAGTAATCTATATTTTCTCTCTATTATTTGTTACAATAAAATGTGTAATGTGTATTTTTGACATTTATAGAAACATACATCTGAGAGCCAGTCAAAAGTGGTTTAATAGGTCTACCATGACACGACAGGTATCGGGTTCGAATCCCGGTCCGGACAATTATAAATGATAATCTAATTTATAATTTATTCGGTTTCTGAAAGGGCTTGACAGTGGCCGGGTGAGTTTCTAAATACTGTCAGACCCGTGAGAGAGCCATGCTGAAGCACCTGCGGACATACTTATTCGGCCGGCTCGTCAAAAGTGATACTACGGACTCACAGAATACTCAGAGTGAAATAGTAGTTGCACTTGAAACGGTGCCTTTACTGTATTTCACTGAGTAAGTGATAGGAGGCCCTAAAAATGTCACAAAAGTGGCGTAAAAAGCCGGCAACACAACGGTTGTTGGTTGTTCATAGGCGGCGGTGTTTTCTTACAATATAGGAGACCCACTTGCTCCGTTGTCCTCCATACTATTAAAAAAACTTTGCTCGAAATTATTGTAAAGTTTATTTATAAAACTTTGTACGTATAATTTCAAAATTACAAATGAAGCAGGTATTAGGTCAGCACGTCCATTTTATCCTTGATAATGATGTAATGTAATAAATATGAAATAATAACAATTCTATGCAATATAATAGATTCCATCCACTAGCACGCAGTAATTATAGATTAAGTGATCAAACGTGCTTCACATTAATTGAATCAAAATTATTTATTTGAGACGTTATAAAATATTATCTTTTTTTATTCTATAGCAGAAAACGGAGCAGGTGTGTCTCCTTATATAGTAAGAGAACACCGCCGCCCATGAACAACCGCGCCACAGTCCGCGCATTGGTTGTGTTTTTTTTAAATCCGCTTAAATGACACTTTTAAAGACGTCTGATATCCTCACTCACTCTGCGAAATACAGTAAAAGAACCGTTTCACGCTGAGTATTCTTTGAGCCCGTGGTATCATCATTTCGGACGAACCGGCCCAATTAGTGCGTCAGCATATGCTTCAGCATGGCTCTACCACGGGTGTAAAATCTTTGAGGCGAGACTAGAAGATTTTATGCGTTTTTATTGTTGTGAACTTAGATTATTTGAATCCCAGAACCCGAAGAGTAAAGATATGTTGCATTATTATCAAACTAAAGATATATTTAAATATTATCTTAGACCCAAATCAAAGGGACAGTTCCAACATTTGGTTTCAGCATTCTAAACTAGATATAATAAATTAACAGAATTATAATTTAATCTTGGTCTACTTTTCTCCTAGCCAATGAATCATTGAAACCTGTCTTTTTTGTTTCATACAAGCAAGCAAATGTATAATTACAGCGGAAGATACAAAACTTTATGGATGCATCGGACCCTTCCCTCGCCGAATTGAACAAAAATAAGCATTGAAATATGTTAAAACATTTATTTGAATAAACGGTCATTAGCTTTGATTTATCGACGGACGGTTCAAAGTTCTTCATTTTATAGTGAAAGTAATTACATCGATATTTTATTGTTTTATAATTGTATAGGTAGTCTTAAATACTGAATTTATTGAATTCAGTTAAACGAGATTTTTAAGATTTAGAAGTTTTACTATGAAGGTGAAAAGCTTAACATAAGTTCTAATAATGAACTATTACAATGTAAACCCCGGTTAAAAGCTAAAAAATGCGAATTAAACTATTAGAACAAAGATGCACCTATATAAGGCACTTTTCTTGTTTTTTGAGGTCAGTAGAAGAATATTAAGACGACTAGTGACCGTTTTAGTCCTTGGAATTCGAAAAATCTTTGCATATTGAATAATATCCTTAAATTGAAGATGCCCCTCGAATTGATTTACATTGTTTTTCAGGGAAGAAATAAAGAGAGTTAATTTTGAGCTATTACTAAGGAGAAATTAAAAAAAACTTACATTAACAGCTCTAATTTATACTTAATATTTCTTTTTATTCCATAGCGGACAACGGAGCAAGTGGGTGTCTCATATGGTAAGAGAACACCGCCGACCATGAATAACCGCGCCACAGTCCGCGCATTGGTTGTGTTGGCGGCTTTTTAAGCGGCTTAAGCGGCAATTTTAAGGGCCTCCGATATCCTCACTTACTTTGCCAACTACAGTACAAGTACCGGTTTACGGTGAGTATTCTGTTGAATATATAGTGTGTATTAAAAGGATAAATTAAGAGGAGGATGGAGAAATTTAAATTAAGTAATAAAAACAGGTCATATTTATATATTTTCTAAGGTAGTAATGAATAACCTGACTTAATATTAAAAAACCATTTTAGCTGAAGATTTAAAATATTAGTTATGATTAAGAGATGTATCAGCATGTTTCTACAAAATAACATTCACATGCTCCTGCCATAAAATTCTAAGTTAAATAAATATTATGTACTAAAAATTGTATGACGTTTCAACACATACTTCCCACGACTAACAATAGATTGTGGAGTGATCTTAACCATCATAAAGTTTTATCTCAGGCAGTTCGCTCGAATTTGTCGAGTGTTTTCGTACTTCAAGTGGCCGTACATAAGGTTGTTCCTTGATCTATAATATACTGAAGTTCATGAAACACTTCTACTAACAAGTTCTTTTTTACATTCAAAAATATACAAAGAAATAAGCTTTTATAGTTAAATTCGAAATATTATACGCTATTATCATGCGATATTTATTTTTAGATTAAAGACGAATTCAATCGTTCAATTTTTTTCGCGGGAGAGCATGCCGAAGCATATGTGGACGCACTATTGGGCTGACTCGTCCAAAGTGATAACACGGGCTCACAGAATACTCAACGTGAAACGGTACTTGTACTGTGTTTCGCTGAATTAGTTCCGTTTGAGTAGCGTAAAAAGCCAAAAATAAAACCAATGCGCGTACTCTAGCACGGTTGTCAACGGGAGGCGGTGTTCTCATACCATATAGGAGACTCACCTTCTTCGTTGTCCGCTATACTATAAAAAAATGTCACATTCATCTTATACTTAATTTTTACATAAAATTCGGCGGTAAGCCTCATCCATTTTATCACACTTCGTGAAATTCAAATTCATTTATACAGTATGTTGTTAGAAAGCAGACGGTAAAGTCTCGGGTAAGACCGGAATCCGAACAATAAACACGGGATTACGTCCAAATTTATATTTGTCCAGCACTGTTTGACTCTTCACTAATTATGCGTCGAGTGTTTGCTTGACTCACTATGATCAGCAGGTTCTATATTTACTAGAAAAGTGTATTGAGAAACGAATTGACACTTGTAACCCGGAAAAATTTAGTTGTCGTTTGACTAATTTCTACTTTTAAGGACTGCAATTTAAATTCTATTCCAGAATCTCATAATCACAGGTTTGTTTTAATTATATCAAAAAAGATATGACTCACATAAAATTTAATCGCTAATTGACTACTTTTTTTTGATAAACTTAAATACTTTTTCTATTTAATTACAAACAAAGAGATAATTTAATAATTAATTTACTTCTGAATCAATAAAAGCCTTTCTTATAAAAAATCTATTTAATATAGTATATTTACAGAATTTTCTAATGAAATATCAATTTGCTTTGATACCGCAGACAAGGTTACCGTTTACACAATCCAAACAAACATATCACTACAATTATCAACAAAAACTATTCAAATGACGATTACATTACACTAATCCGTTTGACATTTAGCGACCTGCGTTCTCTAGTCAGGCAGTTATGAAACGAAGCTTTTCGGGTTCATTTGAAGTCATGCAAAAGTAGACGTAAAAATTAATTAAAGTTTAAACTAACAACGAAACATCAGCGGCTTCGGTATGTAAAATAATTGAAATGATTAATTTTACAAAACATTCATTAGTATAGTTAAATTAATAAAATAACGATATTTAAGATATGCTTAGCAGTTTTATGGTTTAAATACAAAACTTTCCTCTAATTTCAACAGAATATGCAATAAATTCAAGAATCTTGTAAAAAAACTCTAATGAAGATAGATATTATAACGTAAATACATAGACGACAAAGATGCATGGATACTTCTACACAAGCACCAACTGGCACCTTCTTAAAGAGCTAATATAAATGAAACAAGCATTGTAAATAAAAAGGCCTATGAGTTTCTCTTTGGTTGTTCTCGTAGATGTATATTTTCCGAACCAATGCGACGGTAATTATTCATGTAAATTGACTTGCAAAAATGATCTCCATGGGTCTATTTGAAGCACAAAATCAAAACAGACCCATAGACATGTGATAAGCATTCTGGGCCTATTATCCCGAGATTCATTCCAGATTCTAACAATCCCCAACCAATAATCGAGTTTCATAAACAGTGAATCGGTGGCGCAATATACAATTTCTAGCTCGAGCAATATCAAAGTACTTACCACTTAACGGTACATATTAGCGGCGAAACATATTTCTTAAACTGTATACAGAACCTCAGTGGTCGTGTAGAAATTCGCTCATGGTTTCTTCTTTATTATCAAAATCTCAGTTTACAAAGCGATGATGACAGTGCTTGAGTGACCCGCGACCCTGACTTATAATCCGGAACATTTTATTCACATATAACTATTTATTAATATTTTAATTATATGTATGTTAGTTTTGGTTTCTGTTCATACTAATTTTCTTATCGTGTAGCGGACAACGGAGACTCCTTCATGGTAAGAGAACATCGCCGCCCATGAACAACCGCGCCACAGTTAGCGCATTGGTTTTGTTGCCGGCTTTTACTTTTTTAGCGGCATTTTTAAGGACTCACTCAGCTAAACACAGTAGAACTACCATTACGCTGAGTATTCTGTGAGCCCGTAGTACCGATATCACTTCGGACGAGCCGGCTTACTTAGTGCGTCAGCTTATGCTTAGGCTCTCCCACGGGTACGACAATATTAAAACTTTACTTTTCACTGTGATTTTAACAGATTCTATTATATATATATATGTAATGTAAATACATATATGTATAAGCATTATAGTTACTCTTATTTATCTACATATTTTCTATCATGTATACCTTTGTATTAAGTAAGCATAAATTAGGGAATCATAGTATTTCTTGATGAACAAATCAATATGTTGCTGGTACAATCATGAAGAGGTGCAAACTCCAGTACTTACTAAAATGTAGGAAAACCTTATAATGGAATATTTCGAGTCCTCATAAATTGCCCTCGCGAGAGGTCGGGGGTGCAATTAATAAATTAAGCCTGGTACGTTAACACGGGAATATTATTGCTAACATAATGCATGATAAACGCAGCGAGAAATATGCATAGTCACAGAATACAATGCACCGTGAATTAGGCCTAGAGATGGTGTAAAAATGAACCTGTCTTTTCGTATTTTTATTAAATTTTTGATTTATTTTCATTATAAATTGTTTGAAAATCCTTTGACAGTAATAACTGTATTTTTACGAAGAAGTATCAATTGACCTCTCTGTTATCAAATTTAGAATGTTAAGCAATGTGACAAGTAGATGATCAAGTTATATTTTGAAATATAGTCACCATAATTGCGATGCAATGCGGTTATGCTTACGTACAATAAAATAGGGTTATAATAAAAACAATTATTTGTAAATAAGTTTTTATATAACCGTGTAAGAAATTAATATATATTTTTTTTGCGGTATAGCGTACAACGGTCAAGTGGGTCTCCTATGGACCACCCAGGATAACCGCGACACAGTCCACGCATTGGAAGTGCTGCCGGCTTTTTACGCCGTTTAAGCGGCATTTTCACGCCTTCGATATCCTCACTGCCCCAACGAAACACAGTAGAAACACTATTTTAAGTACAACTCCCATTTCACGCTGAGTATTCTATGTTCTTATTCGTATTACATATAGTGCGATCTTACGTCGTTTTGTTTTATATAAATAAATAAGTTTACAGCTCATAGACTATAAGCCGACGGCACGGTCATCGAGCACACGTCTGCTCTATTGTCTATATTTTTCTCATTCTAGGAACAATAAGGTCCAAAACGATATAGATACAGCTACATGAATACCATTCGTATAATAGAAAATGTTCGTTACCTCGGGGTACCAGTTACTGGCAATATGTAAAGTTGTTTCTTGCCAATATATCTGAGACTTTAGTATTTATTTATTATTATTTTTATAATATGGCGGATATCGGAGCAGGTGGGTCTCCCATATGGTAAGGGAACACCGCCACCCATGAACAACCGCACCACAGGCTCGAATTGGTTGTGTTATCGGCTTTTACGTCACTTAAGCGGCATTTTTAAGGGCCTCATTCATTCTGCTAAACACAATGCAAGTACTGTTTCATGCTACGTATTCTGTGTGCCCCTAGTATTACTTCGGACGTACCGGCCCAATTAGTGCGTCAGCATATGCTTCATATGCTCTCTCACGGGTGAACTTCGGGTAGTTATGTCGTATCTTTCTAGGTAAGAAACGAATGACAACCAAGCCAGTGACAGTTCTTCATTCGTTCATATCCAGAGAGCCCTGTTATCGATTTGTTTCATTTAGTAGCACATAACATTAGACATACAAGGATTACAATTTTAATCTGTATTGATATAATGAAAACTACAAAATGGTGTAAAATCAGGTCTGAAAGGCTTAAAAACCGGTAGTAGAGTCAATGACGTTAAAAAGTGATTGTAAAGTCTATTTGAGAAATATAATAATATTTTCCGATACCTACTCTATTCTAAATTTTGAGAGTCTTGTTGCTTAATGGTTTTAAAAGTGTACCATGAAGCGAGAGGTATGGGGTTCGAATCCCGGTCCGGACAATAATAAATTATAATTTATTCGGTCTCTGGAAGGGCATAACAGTGGCTGGGTCTTAATACTGTCGCACCCGTGGGAGAGCCATGCTGAATCATATGCTGACGCACTTATTAGGCCAGCTCATCCGGAGTGTTATCACGGGCTCACATAATACTCAGTGTGAAAGGGTTTCGCAGAGTGTGACGATATCGGAGGCTCTTAATCTTAGTGCCGCTTAATCGGCGTAAAAAGCAGGTAACACAACAAATGCGCAGAATGTGGCGCTTTAGCCAATGGGTGGCGGTGTTCTGTGATCATATAGGAGACCCAATTGCTCCATTATCCGCTATAGAACAAAAAAAAATATTAGGGAATCAAAGAAAGTCACACGCACTTTTTTTACAGTTCAACGTTTACTTATTTATAGTTAATATATATATAAGCTTACATATATTTATATGTGATATATAGCTGGGATAAACCATCATAACTTAAAATAAATCTTAAGAAACTTTTTGACTCTGTATTGTTAGGGTTGAATAGCATTCTTCTCCAACCGAACGGAGAATTTAGAGAAGGAATTTCCCTCCAATACACATATTTTCGTTAGTATAAATTGAGAAACATTTAAATCCACTTGTCGAGGCCTTGTATTGAGTATATTATGGCCGTGTCTATCGCAAATATTCGCAGGTCTACGTGAGCATCTGAACCTAGCGGTACTCAGTGTTACGACCTTGCACTCTCTCATAAAATGGATGCACACCGATAGCTATTTTGTAGGATGCGCTAAGGTGAATCTATGCAAAAGTGAACAATTTTACAAATATTCAAGTAACTTTATTCCAAAAATAAATGATAGATTTACATGTGGGAAAGCCATGCTGAAGCATATACCGACGTACTAAATTTACCGGCTCGTTCGTATCTATACCACGAGCTCATTGAATACTCAGCGCGACATGGCAGTTGTACTATGTTTCGGTGAGTGAGGATATCGGTGGCTTTTGAAATTAAGCCGCGTTATCGGCGCAAAAAGTGACACAACCAATGCGCAGACTGTAGCGCGGTTGTCCGTTGTTTTCCGCTACACCATAAAAAAAGATATGGTTTTTAACATTCAGATATCATTTTTAACAATTATTTATCATTTATCACTTAACCAAGCCAATGTTGTAAATACTATTATTACAGGATATGATTCTAATATTACTATAGCTCTGCGTTGCCATAATCAAAATCGTTTCGCTTACAATGTATTATTATTATAAAATAACCTAAAATAAATTATAGAAAATCAGTTTAATCTGTCAATACAATTTCCATATTTTTTTAAAACTATAGTAAATTATCTAAGTAACAAATAAATATTATTAGTCTCATATTGCACATAACGATCCCAAACTCGGCGCACATATTAGTATTTCATAATAAAACCGTCGTTGGCTATAAATTCGAAAATATTGATCATTATAACGTATATTGTATTGAAACTTTGACCGGCTTGACCCCTGCGCATCCCTATTCATTTCTTGACCAGCTGTCTTATAAATGAAGCCCTGAGTTCATCACCCTAGGTTATATTATATTAGAGTATTTATTTGTACTGGCATAAAACTATTTATAAAAATCGTGTATTTACCGCGGGCTCACCGAATACTCAGCATGAAACAAGTGAGGATATCGGAGGCATATGTGTTGCGGCGTAAAAAGCCGGAAACACAAACAATGCGCGGACTATGGCGCGGTTGTTCATGGACGAAGGTGTTCTCTTGTCCATTGTCCGTTATAGAATAAAACATAATAATAATAAAAAATAACTTAAAAAGGTTTCTACTTCTAGTAGTTTAATTAGACTTCACAAATTAAAAAATTTGTGTATTTTATTTTAGTTCATATACAATAATAATTTATATATTAGGGTAAGAATCGAGTATCTTAAAGTGAAAGGTTTTTAGAAATATGTATTTAAAAACTTAAACAACTAACTTCTCTTTCTCTCTCTCCCGACACCCCTCATGTCTGAGGATCGTGGTTGCGTGTCATCAGGGTTGCGTCTGGAATGGACAATCTGCCTCCATCGGTTTCTATCCTGCGCGTTGTTTATAGGATAGCAAAACTTTCACTAAAGGTTCTAAAAATATATAAAAGTACGAGAAAAATCAATTAATACTTAAATATTCCATAATATATGCAAATGACTACTTTTGATGGTCTAAAGGCTAAGATACATATATGGCTAGTGTTTTAATTTAACGCAAAGGAAATGAGGGACATGTTGGAAAAACATTTTGTATTGTTTTTGAAATATGCTATGCTAAATAATAAACTACGACATCTGCTAGATCTAAAGGTTTTTAGTTGACCTTAAGTATCTTGTAGGTACTCTTCTTGAAATGTCAAAGAAAATAAGCTTTTAAATTGATACTGTGTAAATTATGTTACTAACAGTTGATATGATTAATTAATTCTAAATAAGTATTTATTTAAAATTTAACAAATACTGCAGAGATAATAAAATTACATAGTACTCTTCTAAATTATAACTAACTTCGTTTATGGTACTCAAATAACGCGTGACCAAACATTCACTGCAAACATTATATAGTTCGAATTATTTTGATAACCTATTCCTATTACTTCGAGTGTTTGTGTAAGAAAAATGAGAAGAGTTCTTCAACAGTATTTATATTTCGAAGATGCTATTAGCGTAATCCCTCTTGTCATATATTTGTTCCGTCTTCAACATAATATAAATACGTCGAATCGTGTATTAGATGCATATTTAACATACATAATTTCAGCACTCAGTTTTGTGTTCCTATAGTAAATATAAGACAGGAAACAATAGAATAAGTTTAAGCAAAAATAATTTACAGCTTCCTCTACTACCAATAAAAAATCAATGAGATGAATTTCACCCGTGGGAGAGCCATGCTGAAACATATGCTGACGCACTCATTGGGCCGGCTCGTCCGAAGTGATATCACGGGCTCATAGTATACTCAGCGTGAAACGGTACTTGTACTGTGTTTCGCAGAGTGAGTGAGGATATCTGAAGCCCTTAAAAATGACGCTTAAG
>DWCF01003118.1:0-20857 GCA_018230265.1 Delias oraia | reverse complement strand
CAAATTTGAACGAAATCTTTTAAGCGGTTTAAGAGTCCATTGAGGACAAACATTGTGACACGAGATTTATATATATTGAGATCGCCAACCCGCTTGTCAAGGCCTATGCTCAGCAGTGGATGTCCTACGGCTGAAATAATGATGATTCATACCTTTTAAAAACTAATAGCGAAAGCATGCTCTAAAAGTACAGTCCTTGTAAAGTTTAAGCGTTTTTTCATAGCGGTTATAATATGTTTTTGAATTTTATACATATACAAAAGTTGAATATAACCAATTTCATTCCATAACTAAGATTGAAAACCTCCACAGACAATAGTTATATTGAAACTGACATAGACAAAACAACAATTGTGAATAGAATCGATATTGAATTCGTTTGTAAATTTAAATGTCTGTAGAATAGGATGTGATAATTTTATTATCAATGCATTTTGATTGCCAGCTTCTCCGCGCCTTCCCGCGCCTTCCCGCATAATTGTTTTATTAATGCGTAAATCGTAATACATTATATTATAATTTAACTGCTGCATTACTCATTACAGAAAACATTAATTTATTTTAGACTGCGTTTTTTATGTTTACCAAACTGTTTTATTAAAATATATTATTGGATTAGTACTTTATTCCGTGGAAGAGATCTGCTGACGCATTAATTGGGCCGGCTCCTCCGAAGTGATACCACGGGCTCACAGAATACTCAGCGTAAAACGGTACTTGTACTGTGTTTCGCAGATTGAGGTCCTTAAAAGACGTTTTAGTAGCGTAAAAAGCAAGCAGCACAACCAATGCGCGGACTATGGCGCGGTTGTCCACGGGCGGCAGTGTTCTCCTACCATATAAGAGACCCACCTACGCCGTTGTCCGCTATACTATAAAAACACTACCTCAACCCTTCTGTTAGCGTTGGTTTCTTTCAAGGTTTTTACATAAAGATAAGATTTTGAAGCGGCTCTCTGTATACCGTTCTTTTGTACAATAAAGTTTGAAAATAGATTCCATTGCTTGAAGTAATATTGCATCCGTTAAAATCTTTACATGTGATATAATCCAGATGCTGTACAAAACGATACGTATTACGAGGGCGTAAAACGTCACATACTAAGTACGTGCGAAATTGTATATTAAATTTTTACGTCACCACACTGCGGTGCTCCAATTTATTCTAGACTTCAAGCCAGACATGACAATATATTATTGTACTTGTGTATAATATAACATATGTAGGTGGGTAAGACGATTGTTCCTCAATTTTATATTTATGAATTATATTTATATTAGAAAAATGGATAATTTATTTGAAAGTAAAACGATATTTATGAATTTCGATATAGGCTTCGATATAGACTTTCTTTTTATTTATATAAATGAACGAATAAGGTATTAATATGTAATTAAGTTTGTAAAGGGTAAAATTTGATTGATCACTGAATTATTTCGTTTTGTCTTATGCTAAATATTGACAGCTTAGAGTTTTTCTGTTGACTCGCACAAGAGGATCGATGCGACATGCGCTGACTACGCAAGTCAAGCAAAATGTTCATGTAGAACAATAAATTATTTTCTTATATTGATTCTCTCTTATTTTTAGTATTAGAGTTTTATACCTATCATCATCATCATCATCAGCCCATTCAAGTCCACTGCTGGACATAGGCCTCCCCCAAAGACGCATGGTCTATACCTACAGCGGTGTATAATATTGATTCACTGAGATAAATTTTAATGTTGAAGTTAGTTTATTTTTATTACATATACATACATTTTACAATGGTTATACATCTGGTATTTCGGAATTATTAACTTGATACTTACTTGACATTTAGTTACGCTATGTAATTATGTTTCAATTCGGAGTACCTAGAGTTTCATACATACAACGCCTCCACAAATTATAAAGCCTCCTCAAATTATAAAATTACTGTTAATATCAGCTAAATGTTAAACATACACCTTTAAATACTTTAATATTAAAATACAATAAACTTTTCTTTTAATTTGCTATAAGTTACCTTTTCTATAATTATTGAAATCCAAAGCAACAAGGTGTATGAACTTTTTTTATGCTATAGCGGATAACGGAGTAAGTGCGTCTTCTATATAATAAGTGAACATCACCGTCTATGGACAACCATGCTACTGTCCGCGCATTGATTGTGTTGGCGGCTTTTTACCCCACTTCAGCGGCATTTTTAAGAGCCTCCGATACTATCATTCACCCAGCGACATACAGTACAAGTACCGTTTTACATTGATAATTCTGTGAGCCCGTGGTGTCACTTCGAACGAGCCGCCCCAATTATTGCGCCAGCATGGCTCTCCTACGAGTATTAAGCTGACATATTTCTGTATTTGTTCTGTTGTAAGTAGTGATTAAAAACAAATGGTTGTTAGTTCAGTCTGGACGATATTTTTATATCCTCAATTGCCAGAATACAAACATACCTGATGTAACATTAATGGTTTGTATACAAGTATGTAAATGAACTAAAAATACATGGCATACGTAAGATAGTCGGGGGTTAGGTGCATGTGAACATTATTGGCGTTTTGCCAACTCTCCATACTCCCTATTATACACATGGTACTATATTTCGTCATGGTTATTAGCTACGTACCGATATGATTGATATGTAGTTCTATATGAATCATTTATATAATGTACAATTACGTCTTTCTGATATGTGAATTTAAAAACAAATTGGTTCAAAACCCTCGCTTTACATTGAAAGCTAAGGTCTAATGTTATATTAAAAATAGAATTAGTACGTTTATAATTATTATAAGTTAAGCATTTTTTTATAAGATCGTAATAGGGGTGCGTCTTTGGGGTAGGCCTATGTCCAGCGGTGGACTTGATAGTCTGGTGATTATGAAGCATTTTTGAGAGCCTCGTAGTGTGATGGTTTTAAAAGTGTACCATGAATCTCGAGGTGTCGGGTTCGAATCCCGGTCCGGTTTAATTTATAATATATTCGGTATCTGGTCGGGCTTGACACTGGCCGGGCGAGTGTCTTGATACTGTCGCACCACGGGAGAGCCATGTTGAAGCATATGCTGACGCACTAATTGGGCCGGCTCGTCCGAAGTGATTCCACGGGCTAACAGAATACTTAGCGTGAAACGGTTGTAGTGTGTTACGCAGAATGAATGAGAATATCGGAGGCCCATAAAAATGCCGGTTTGCTCCGCTGTCCGCTATAGGAATAACAATTATATATATATATATTTGATGTTTTAATTAAGCACAATAATTTAACAAGTTTTTTATTTTGTTTTCTATTTATTACCTGTTTTTGTCTAGTTTTATATCGGTAACTGTGTTTTCTATGGTCAAATGAAAAGGAAATCTGCATACTTTATCTTTTGTACCATTTACATAATAAACAGCCTTGTAACCCGAGTTAAATTACTAAACAGGACCTTTTATTAATTAAACGACACGTTTGAGAGCTATAAAGCCTATTTTTCCGTAACGTTTCTAAATTTAATATTAATCATACTGTCTTATTCTAGCTCCCGATGCGAAATGGCTACTGTTACCCTGTTGGGTAGTTTTACGAGTTCTTCTAAGTCAACAGTAACATTTTCATAGACCCTTGAGAGAGCCGTAAGAGTCCGAAGTGATACCACATGCTTATAAAATACTTATCGTAAAACGATACTTGTCCTGTGTTCCGCTGAGTGATGACATCGTAAGCCTTTAAAATGCCGCTTAAGCGACGTAAAAAAGCTGGCAACACAACGAATACGCGGACTGTGGCGTGCTTGTTCATGGGCGGCGCTGTTCTCCTATCATATAGGAGGCCCACCTGCTCCGTTGTCCGCTATACTATAAAAAAATTGAAAGAAAGGATGAATAAAAATCTATGATGTCTTCTTAAGTGTCAATATATCTATATCTTTTATTTAAATTATGTTAATATTGCCTTACATGTCTACATAAAATTTAGACAATATTTTTATTCTAAAATGAAGAAATAGTCTTGTCTGGCTATTAATTTATCAGAAATGCTAAGAAATGGAAGAAAAGTAGAAACAACAATGTATGGAGATGTCAAGAAGAAACAAGAAATGGCACTCAATATTTCTGCAGCTTGTTTATTTTGGTTAAGAACTCTGCTTTAACATACGTTTGCGGTCTTATGTTATACTCCTTTTTGAGTATATATGTTGTTTTATATTTTAAATCGTTATGACTTAAGGTCTATAAATGTATTGACCCTTCAGATATAATATGGTTTTACATTAAACTCCATAACAATAATTCTTTAAAGAATCATAAAAATTTAAAATATTGTCAAAATTTTATTACAATTATAATTTCTTTATGAAAATCGGGGGACGAAACAGCAGTAGGCTCTCTTAGGACAAGCATCCTACTCTGCCCTTGGTCGGCCACATAACATGATCTTTTTTGATACTCCTCAAGTTATATTTGTTTGGATCTACCTCTGCAGAGTTGTGATTGATAAAACAGGCTTAAAAACGCTCAGTTTAATAAATTACAATAATAAATAATATTTTTTTCTTATTCAAATCCAATTTCAAAAATATAAACTTTTATATATAATTAAATCTAATCAAAAAAAAATAATGAAAAATTAATCTAATAGTAATACCAGTAATACCAGGCTCACAGAGTATCAACGTGAAATAGAGGCGTAAAAAAAGACTGCAACACAATAAATGCGTGAATTATGGCGCCATTGCCCATGGGCTGCGGTTATATCTTCCCATACAAATGACCCATCTGCACCGTTGTCCATTAAAATAATTATATTATATTTTATCAATAATTTTCCCTCATATTTTAATATATACAAGACTGGTAGTTGGAAATACTTTATAGAGTATAATATTCCCCGAGTTGAGAGTCATTGAAAGTTAAATACGAACAAAGTTAAGCTAGAATTACAAAGATAGTCTGGATTTAATGAAGCATTGGCTTGCAATAAGAGCATCTTAAAATTGTTTTTATTTGTCGAATTGCGTTTAATTGAGAACTTTTAGTAAATAATTTTAAATGACATTCCGAATTCATATCTACCATATTTATATATATAATTAATAATTATATAAGTAATTATTTACTTATTATAATAATTATTACTTACTGTAATTATTTTTAATTCAGATTTTTTTATTATATATCGGAGCTTATATATTATATTATATAATCGATTATACAACGGAGCAGGTCTCTTTTATAATAAAACATTACCGCTGCCCATGGATAATCGTTTAGGATATGTTGGCGGATTTTTCTGCCGCTTGAACGGTATAATTTCAAGTGCCTTTTACACATCACCGAAACACAGAACATGTACTGTTTCACGCTGGTATTCTGTGTATTTTTATTTCTTACACCTTTTAGCAGTCTGTAGAATTATGTTTGTAAAAAATTGTAATATTTTAAAATGTAATAATGGGATCGGATAGAGAGGAACTTTTACCGTGATATGATTTTGAGAAGTCATTTTAAAACTAAATACGAATTTTCACATCATATTTTCCAGTTCACCGACCTTCATGATTTGATGATAGCGACCCATGTAAATTAGTTTCTCAAACTATATGGGTTTTCGACCATCGCTGAATGTTTTTTTCTTATTTTCTTTTATATAAGGATGAAACACTACAAAATATTTGATAGAAATTATTAATTAGTCTATAATTCAGAGCCTCGTAGCTAAATGGTTTAATAAGTCTACAATGAAGCGAGAGGTATTGGGTTCGAATCCCGGGCCGGACAATTATAAATTATAATTTATTCGGTCTCTAGAAGGGCTTAACAGTTACCGGAGAAGTTTCTTAATACTGTGGCACCCGTGGCAGTAATTGGGCCGGCTCGCCCGAAGTGATACCACGGGCTCAAAGAATACTCAGCGTGAAATGTATAGTTGTACTTGAAACTGTACTTCAATTGTGTTTCGCTGAGTGAACGAGGAAATCGAAGGCGCTTAAAAATTCAATTTAAGCGTCGTAAAAAGCCAGTAACACAACCAATGCGCGGTCTTTTATGGACTGCCTTGTTCTCTTATCATATAGAAGACTCACCAGCTCCGTTGTCTACTATACCATAGAAAAAATACTTACAAACTTGCTTTTAATTTCCATCTAAGTAATTATATAGTATCCAATATTAAATTTAACTTTGAACTTTAAAGTTAACAGATACTTTCTAATAACTTATAACCGAAGTCTGTAAAGGAAGCGTTCTAAAAGCGTCTTAATTAAGTTTTCTTTTCATACTCAATACGAGTTTTCTAATATTATTATTGTACTAATTTTTATGAAATTCTCTTAAATTACCTAATGTTTCAATGTAAAAATTTATTAATGGAGGTAGGTATATGTTTTTCCTACAAATTTCAATAGAACCTAAATCAAGACGATGACATTGCCGTGGCCTATAAATATCAAAGTAGAAAAGTGATTTATTTTGAAGAGGAGTATTTTTTAGACATACCGTTATTGTAAGACATCAAAACGCCAGTGTTTAAAGAGATCCTGTGATTTTTATCTTTTTTCTTTTTGTTTGTTTAACCTAATAAACTAAATAAATAATTAAAAAAAGTATATTTATTATGAGCAAAAAGATAGTAAATTATTGTTATTAATATATATATTACCTTTATAGATAATATAAAAGTTTGGTACCTTTACGAGCTCATAAGGTGAAGATATAGAATGATTACAGAGTTTATGGAGGCTTATTTGTGTTTTTATTGGTGTGGTCCAAATTAAATATCAAAAGTGTAATTATTTCTTGCTGATGTCGTTAATTTTAGTGTCATAATCTATGATTAATTTGGATGAAAAAGTTTTGTTTTCAAATAAATTTCTTTTTAAAAATGTTAATAACAATTTATTAAAGGCCAAAAATATAGATAAATGTAGTTTTATATATGTTAAATTAGTAAAAAAGAAGAAAAATAGGTAACGATAAGAATATAGATTGAGTTTCAAACGTTTGTTCAACGTTCAGCGTTTGGTCATATGAATTTGGCGATTCGTAAGGAAGGAAACTAATCAACTAATCCTTTTTTTATTATTTAATGTAATTAGTGAATCAAATTATGTACCATTGATATCAATCCACTTTTGCCACCACCTAGATTAATCGTTTTACAAGAATAAACTTTTGGGACGAATCGCGTATCTATCCCTAAAAGGCATATTCATGGGCGAAGGAGATCTAATTTATTATATGGATTAGAATTGAATTATTTCCCTTGCATAAAGTTATTCAAATTTTTTAAAAATAGTAAGTAATTGAAGGATGGAGCACGTAGGATGCCTTAGACCACCTCGATAAGACAAAGGCGCCCGACTCACCGGAGGCCGATTTATGTACTATACGATCTGGAAGATCGAATCACTCAAGCCAACAAAGAGCTGTTAGCCTCCATAGTGAATAAAAATAACCCAGATGATAGGGTTCTGTGTAGTGACCGCGCTAAAAACCGCCTTCGTTTCCAGCGGAGGCGGTGTTTAGCAGAGGGAGAACCGATATATGTCGCAAAGACCACCCCGGTGAGCTTCCAAGCGGCCGCTCAGGTGGCCAACTTTCCCGCGACGGCCCGAGCCGAGGTTTGTGTCTCGCAGCACACGCCCTTGCGATAGTCGCGGCACAAACTAAATTCTCGCCCCAAAAGTCAGCGAGAAACTGTGAAGGCCTTATGCCAACAACGTTAGTCATTTCTAAAAAAAAAGTCTTAGATATTTCAATCGAAGCTTCTTGTATTTTTTAGACATCTGTTGTAGAGAGTGTGGTCTATTGTTGTTTAACCGGCCTCAGTTTTAGTGCCAACTTTTCCATCATGGTTTGCAATTGCTAACAAATTACAAATGGGCCAGATTTAGGAAAGCTTAAGTGTACTAGTCCACCAAAAGTTCACAAGTAACTTTTGCAAAATTTGCCTAGTGTACCGTTTCACCAAAATATAAAAACAATTTAATAATAATAATTTAATAAGAGTATTCGTAGGTTGTATAAGATAAAAAAGAATTAATAACGAAAATATTAAATTCGAATTGATAAATTGACAAATTAATAAATTTGTAAATTAGTCTATTAAGAGAAGAGATTATTTAAGTGTCTAATTAAGAACGCGCTATAATCTAGGATCATTAAGAAACACATTACGTATTTTACTGATGGATATATATATATATATAGAATCAAAATATTATATATATATATTATATTTTGAGCGGATAGGTTTCCTATATGGTAAGAGAACACCGTCAGCCATGAACAACCGAGCCACAGTCCGCACATGCTGGTGTTGTCAGCTTTTTACGCCGCTTAAGCGGTATTTTTAATTCCTCCGATATCCACACTTACTCTGCGAAACACAGCACTGCTACCGTTTCAAGCTAAGCATTCTGTGATATATTATGTGATATATATTTATATATTATGGATATATGCCACATATATCCATAATACATATTATTTTCACAAAATAACAGTAAATAAATATTAGGAATTTATGACTGCAACCATGAATTAAATATAATGTAACTTTTCAAAAGCAATTTGGGGTTATCAGTTCCCGTTTACATTTTAAACTGTTTATTAATCCAGCGATTAATATAATATGCGATAAATATATAATTGATAGCTTAATGCTAATTTGGAGGCAATTTCAAATAATATAATTGATCTTTTTTAATAAATTCTTAATGAATTCAAGTGGACAATGAAATAAGCTATTTCTTAGTTGCCTTTATAGAGTTTTCTTAGTTTTATAATTGAATTGCAAAGTTTTATTAAATTTACTTAAAGCGAATAATATTTAATTAAATCATAATTTAACCGTCCATAATAAGAGACATATAAAAAGATAATTATTATATTTTCGTCCTATATCTCGAAACAATCTCCAGCTTTAACCCGGAAGACAATCTACAAAATATACAATAAAATAAAATCTACAATTTATTCGATCTTTGAAAGGGGTTCGGACATTAGCCGGGTGAGTTTCTTAATACTGAGTTACTCCTGGGAATGCCATTCTGATGCCTATGTTGACACATTAAATGAATCGGCTATTTTGAAGTGATCCCACGGGATCACAAAATACCATCGTAAAATAAGTATTAGAAGTGTTTCGCTTACTGAGTGAGAATACCGGTGGCGCGGTAAATTATACCGTTCAAGAGGCAGGAAAAGCAGCCAATACGACCAGATCCTGGATAGAGGAGTCGTTGTACATAGTCGACTGCGATTTCTTACCATATAGGAGACAGACCCGCTTGCCCCGTTGCCCATTAATAAAACAAAACTCCAATACCCAATTAGTTTATTCCATCATTAATGACATTAACATAAAATGGGGTATCCGAACGTACAATGTACTATACAATCATATTTTTAATATCACTAATGTATGTATGTAGAGTATATCTAAATACGAACCACAATGCCCAGCCTCTGTGTGACAAAACTTTTAGTTATTCTATTAGAATTGTATGCTAATAATATTTCTCTACAAACAGTATGTCTTGTAGAATATTCAAACGTATCTTGTAACAAAAATTTATTCTTTTTCAGATAAGATGAAAAAAGAATCTAAAACTACTTTTTACTTAGTCTTTTGCCTCCATATTATGTTCGTCATTTTTATTTCAGATTAAATATTATAAGGGAAGAGTACACTACACGACTAAACTGAATTACAACTTTTAAACATTTTTATAAAATGGCTTATGTCCGTAACAGCAAACGTTTTTTATCTATGCAAATTGAACAGAGATTATAAATAACGACATAGACAATTTATCATAATTATTTACAAATTTAAGCGAATTATTTTCCATTTTCAAAGATAACAGTTTTTTTTTAATTTCATGTTGCCTGCTACAAATATTTTATCACAGTATTTAAAAACTTAAAACGTAAATAAAGTATCTTAACATAATTAACATTTACATTATTTGAGACCGATTGTTTAAAATAACTAAAATTATGCCATGTTCCTTAGTAGCTCCTCGGCAGATAGTACACCGTCCTGAAAAGCATATTTGAAATTATTGCACACATCACAGAGTGCATATTACATAATTTACAATTTATCAACGTAAGGATATAAACAACAATAAAAAAGTTTGGTTATTTTCGGTATAAACTGTGAACAAATTAATTATAGTAAAATATAGCATCACATTCCAAGATGTATGTTGTAAATAAACGATGAACCTACTACAAAAATACTGTAGATCCTTAAATTTAAAAAAAAAAACAATATTTTAGGTTCTTTGTGATGATTATTTATATCAGATGATTTTGGTCATTTTTTGAAATAAGACAGGAAAATTCTCTTTTTAGGAACAGGAATTGAAATTACTTACTTGATTAAGGTCAATGAATTTTCGTACGACAGATCGAGTGAAGTCGGGATTATTCAGCATCTCACTGACGAACCAATCCATAGGAATGCTATTAATATAAATGTCGCGTAAATAAAAGAATTCTTATCTATTATATTCTACGAAATTTGTGGTTGTAATAGCTACATACTAAATGTACATTATATGAATGAAAATCTGGTTGAAAAATAATATAAGTAACTACTTAATGTGATAATAATAAAACATTTTTAATTTAAAATACGTTTTCGGGCATTCTTTTTTATAGTATAGCGAGCAACAGATCTGGCGGGTCTCCGCTATGGTAAAGATAAAGTGGCCCATGAACAACCGCGCCACAAAGAATTAGGCTATTTTAATATTCAATATTGATTTTAAGTATTAAAGACGTTCTTTTTACTATTAATATTAATAGAAATCAAAATTCATTTATCTTCATTCGTTGTTGTAATAAAGCAACCGGATTTTGGTCGAAATAGTAGTTTTTTAAAAACAATTGTACCTTTCCAAGGTTTTCTCTTCATTGTCCTGCGCGTCTCTTTCTTGTATGGCCTCGAGGTTCTCCCAAAAGTTATCTAGTCCGTACACTAAAACATAATGACGCACAATTAACAGCACCATTAAGATGATATCAGAAACCAATCTCAGAACTCGCCGAGAATGCTACAAAATAAAGGAATTGTGTTGATTGAAGGATGAACCTAAGTGCCCTTTCATATCGAAACTCTTTCGTTAGTTTCATAGTGGTTATATATAGAACCTAATATTTCTCATAATCTGTGTTAATAATTTATACAATACAATTTAGAAATATAATTTGTATTACTTAATGTTAATTTAAAAAAATTTGTTTTATATTGATTTATTTACGGTTAACATTAAACAATAGCACCAAAATAGATCGTTGCTACTCGATATACGTAACATATTTGAGTAGTATACATAAATACATTTATAGCTAAATTAATATTGTATTAGCCATTGTAGTTGGTCTTCAAACAGAAAAGCTTCTACAACTAATTTGAGGAAAATAGAATATAGCAAATCAAACTTTAATTAATCATTGACAATGATTTATCGTTTAAGAGTTTAGTTATATCTTGTAGATATGTTAAATATGTTTTTAGTTGCGATGTTTAAGCGATGTTTCATAGCATACAAGAGCGAATGTGTGAAAGTGTTGGTGTTCCTTGCGTGTTCATGTTTAGCCCGTCCCTAAGGCATCAAGGATCGATATACTTTAGAGAATATAAAATAAACACACGTTGACTTCGTCGTTCTAAGCCACGATAGCTACATCAGATACCTCGCCGCCATATTGGTCGAGATTATCCGTAATTGTATTACCTTCACCATTATCGTCCTGTCGCTTTCCATAACCTCTCGCGATAAGTACGTTCGAATTTGGCTTGAAAGAGCCACGGGCCACTCTAACTTCCTGCTCTGTTAGAATTGTTATTAATAAATTTTAAACCACTTCCAACCACTTTAAAAGAAAAATATTTGCCTCACTAGCGCTCCCAGTATTTCTAAGCGGATCTTAAGCTCGGCAATAAACCACCCAAGCGTTCAAGCCTCAAGTGAAAGCAGATTGAATTACCTTCTTCGTTTATTTCATCATTACCACTTCTTTTGCCTTGACTTCTTGAAAACATTGCCCTACAATGGGGACTGAATATAGGCGTCGGGATGTCTTCTATACCTACGTGTACAAAGTTAGTGTATAATTCTAATGAATCGAATGAATTTCTCATGTTTAATGTTTTGTCATCGTCATTTATTGAACATGTTTTTGCCATTTGTCATTTGTAAAGTGTATGAAGTTTTATTCAAATTAAAAATATTTATGTTTAAATTTCATATATAATATTCAATATTTAATGCAGGTTATATTAAGAGGAACATTAAACTCTCAACATTCTAAAACTGAAATACACTCAATGAATACCAGTCCATTTGGTTCTATTAAAACGCCTTACCCATCTCAAACGTGAACAAATTTGAGACAAAATCTGTTAATCCAAAATGGCCTTAAGAAGCGGACGTGTTCTCAATGGAACTCAATGAAAACTTCATTTCATTGGTTAGCAACACAAAAAGAGGCCGACGTTAAACCATTCTTAAATGGGTTTGAGCGAAGGCCACTATTTCGCTTTTTCATCTTTTTAATCACATTATAAGACGTACTAACAGACGGAAGCGCTGAATTTGGTTTTGATTGGTGCATTAAAAATAATATAACTTATAATAAGTATCATAAAACTTAAGACTTTGTAAGAACCAGTCTAGTGACAGGTTGTTTTTATAGTTTTCTACGTCTAATATAATTTAAATAATAAAATACACCAATCATCTTTAACGTGTCTTCCGTCCAAAGAGTCGTCTTAAAACAACATTTTAGCGCCACCCATTGAATACCTTCAAATTCCAGTTCCGTGGACCGTTTGCCAAAATCTCTAGCGATACCAACGGAAGGACTTTTAAATGTGGGAGTACCTCGGTTGGATCGCGGCGACGCAGTTTGATGTGTCACGTCGCCTTTACCAAACATGTAGCTTACTTATTACATAGATATGATTACCTAAGCCGCTTTATTTAAATAATTTCACCAACTCTTAATGTACTAAGAATATTTTACAGAAAGAAACTATCACAAAATCGTGTTAAAAATCCATCAATTTTTTTATTTAATTAAAAAAGTTTATAAAGGGTAAGTAAAAATTCATAACATAATAACTCGGATCATTAGCTCTCAGAAGTGAAGATTGATGTGGTACTTAACCTTTCTTAATGCGTCAAATTATTTTAAAAGATTTTTTAAATTTGAACTACTTTATGATTTTTTCCTTGAAATATTGTATATATGTCACCAATTGTTTATAAAATATAAGTAACTATGAATTTATTAACTCTAACAACTTACAATTATATATAGCTAAACTTGTGTCAGCAACATTGGAAACCATCAATCAATTTTTAAATATAATTACTATTACAATTAAGGCTGCGTAGCTAAATTACTAAATTGCATTTCCTTGTACTACTATTGTAGTAGTTACTAAATATAAAATACTCATACTTTAGAGTAAAATTGATTTTTATACTGTTTTTTTCCTTTTCCTTCATAAAATTAATTCTACTCAACTGCTCTATTTTGTATAACCACACCCGCACAGAATATTTATTTGAAAATTTATATCAGTTACATAAATTTTTACGCCAGTTCTAGAAATATTGTTAAAACAACGTTTAGAATCCCCTGGGTGATACACCTTTTCATAAAATTATAATTAAATTTTAAACATACGTTCAGAGCGTGTTTGGGCACGTTTCCCAAAGCCCCTAGCGGTCATCATCTCGACATTCTTGAAGCCGCGAGTGGGCCGCTGCTGCTTGCTTCTCACCAGTCTAACGTCGGGAGCTCCATCCACCACACATAGGAATACGGCAACAAGAACCGCCACTTGCATAGTAAGATTCATGTCTGCAACAAATATTACACTTTAAGCATTGTCAGGTTCAAAGTTGAATAAAATAACACAAAAATAATATAACACTATTATTTTTATTATAAAAACAGAGGCAAACAAGCAGGAGACTCGTCTATAAGCGTTCCTCCGCCCACGGGCACCGGCAGTCCTTGGTGAGCCGCGGATACGTTGCCTTTAAGGGAAGGGCTTTTTTTTAACGTTCCCAAGTCTTATTGTTTTGATGCAGGCAGCAGATTTTAACGGAATTACCAAAAAATTTCAACTATATAATTTTAATTTATATACAAATTCATACTAATATCACACATACCCTATTATAAGATATAAATTTTTATATAAGTATGCATTAATATGTCAAGTGTAATAACAATAAATTGCTAACCATTCAAATCGCATAAATGTCTCGACCTATTTAAAACATGTAGGTACTTTACAATTAACAAATTAATTGGAGGTGTGTTAACTTTACTAAAACTATATTAATTGTACTTCGGAATTGTTAAAATAGTCCAACAGTTGAAACTGCGTTTAGACGATAGATTATTTCTCTAGTTTGATTACTTCTCTAATCTTCTCGTGGGAGAAGCCTGCTGAAACATATGTTGATGCTTGATTGGGCCGGCTCATACAGAAATAACACGGGATCCTAGTAAATTGTATTTCGCTAAAGCGGCGTAACACCCAGACAACACAACCAAACCGCTTTTGGCGCGTTGTCTGTGGGCAGTAACTATCTGTTACCTACTAAATAATATAATATATTATCATTATAATAATATAATATATATTTAAACTCACCATCACATACAACCTAACGGAAAATATAACCTAATACCAATAGTCCAATTGATATTTTACAATACTTGACAATTGACATACATTGTATAAGAATTGTCTCTGTTTTATATAGCCATTAAAGTGTAAGATAACAAGGGACCATGCTTTATAGTTGAGTAATGACGGTGTATGCACTTAGTTTTATTATGACAACGCCTTCACGTTCTTAAATTTTATTATCGGTCATTTTATATTATCAGTAACTTCACACAACATTTAAAAAAGGCGGCTAATGCATATAAAATTAGATATAATTCTATAATCTATATAGATATATATTTTATAACTAATAATATTTGTTACTCATATGTTCTTGTACTTTTTTTAAAATAAAAATCATTTATATCCTCTAAAAAAATGTAAAACTTATCCTTAAATTTGAGTTGAGTTGGCGTCTGTACTAGGCTCGATACCGGTATGACAAAATCTCCAGCTCTCCTCCCATCTGCACATTTTTGTGCTCAAAAAGAAGTAAATTGTATAAAAGTGATTTTATTTTATTTTATAGCGGGCAATGGAGCAGACGGGTCTCCTCTATGGTAAGAGAACACGGCCGCCCACGAACAACCGTGTCACTTCGATATCCTAACTCACTCTGCAAAACACAGTACAAGTACTGTTTTACGCTGAGTACTCTGTGAGCCCGTGGTATCACTTCGAACGAGCCGGCCCCATTAGTGAGTCAGAATATGCTTCAGCATGTCTCTCCCACTGGTGTGACAGCATAAAGACTCACCCAGCTACTCCAGAGGCCAAATAAATTATAAATTAAATTATCCGAACTGGGGTTCGAACCCGTTACCTCTCGCTTCTTCGTATAATTTGAAAACCATTTAACTACGATGCTCTCAAAAACCAGATTAAAGACTGATTAAAACAACACTAGTGTTACTGTAACAACCAAAAGAACTTACAGCTTGTTTACGGCTATCTTACAGATAATTTTTCTCGTAGGTTAGTATGTAATGACTCCATCTTTTAACCCCCTGCCCTTTTAGTCAAGACCTTTAACGCAACACGAACCTTTTAAGTAAGGAGGCTTTATATGCCAATCATAAGTTTTTATATTCTCTCTTATTTTACCCGTGGGAGCGCAATGCTGATGCACATGGGGGACGCACTAATTGGGCCGATTCGTCCGAAATTATATCATGGACTCACAGAATACTCAGCGTGAAATGGTAGTTGTACTTGAATCGGTGCTTCTGCTGTGTTTCGCCGAGTGAGTGTGAATATCGGAGGAAATCAAAAATTTCGCGTAAGCCGCTTAAAAAGCCGGTAACACAAACAATACGTGGACTGTGGTGCGGTTGTCCATGGGCGGCGGTGTTCTCTTACCATATAAGAGACGCTCCGTTGTCCGCTATAGCATAAAAAAATGAAAAAAATATCTCGTCAAGTTTTGTACATATAAAAACAATTCTGAACTAAATTCACATTTTATGTAAAAGCATGTATGTGACAGAAAGAGCTACTACGGGTTCTTGTTTAATTATGACACATTTGAGTAGTTGTTTAAGTACCAAAGTACATTTTGTTATTTGAGTGAGAAGTTTTCACAACGAAGGAAAGGCTAATGTCATTATATAAAGTTGCTTTAACTTATCCAAACTTTATTGGATACATATTGCAATTAGATTAATTTTCTGACATGCTTAGAAGTTTTATTTTCCATTATATTTTGAATATTCGTAGGTATAAAAATAAATTTCATTGTTTAAAAAAATATTCTAAATAATATTTACCCTTTAAATTATATTTAACAATTTTCTTAAATATCTTAGGTCTTATTTTATTATAATTTGATTTACTATCAGTAATATATATGTACTTATTTTTCTGGTTTAAACTCGGGTCGAATTTTTCAAACTAAACTTTGAACTTTTTCAAATAACTCACTAGTTTGATAAATCCACAAACCAGCCGAATACTCCACAATGGTACCAAAATACTAAAAATTACCACTAAAATTTATGAATTTAAAATTCATAATGTTGATTCAAAATGCAGTTTTACTTAAACCATGATAGCGCGTTTGCGTTTTTATTTATCGTTATAACTAATAAGTACTATTTCTAAACACTTTTATTTATATAATAAATAATTTAATACATGTTTATCTCGATGGAATATTACAATTCGATTTTGAAGAAGATGATTTAAAGACATTATGTAAACATATCTAGTTTATATGACAGTGCATGTGTCAAATGACGGCATTCTAAATCAAATATGGCGGAGCACCTGAGGCTGAATAGTTATTTAAATGTTCTTCTATAATATAGGTAATCTTTTACATCATATACATGTACACGTTGTAAGTTTATAGTAAAAGCATTAAATAATTTATTCATGTTAGCGAGTTTTACTAAAAACTTGTTAAAAAACTATTTACATTTAATTTATTCAATAGCAGGCTACAATAATAAGCTTACCTAAGGGAAATCTGAACTAATCTAGCATGCCATCCGGCCTATCTCGTTAGTTTAAACTACTTAAGTGAGATGTAATTAACTTTAACGCTAATTTGATTACAACCTATCGAAAGTCTTATTAAACCGTAGTTTTGTCACTAAGCACTAACATATATTTTATTATCTGTATCAAAGCAAACAACAAATATTTAAAGGAATTCATAGAATTCCTAGAGGATTCCCTATTGAAATTCTCAGTTTTACTTAAATTTAGTAAATATCTTAACTTTAGGTCAGAACCTACCAAGTAAATTAATAATAAAGCATTATTTTTCTACAAAAAATAATTGTAATACCTTGACGCTCTGTATTAATTAAAAAGGTGGAGCAATACAGTGCTAATCACTAAATTTGAGATTTTTAGATAAAAATTTGACAGTCTTAGCTGCTGACAGATAAATTGACTTTCACTTAGGGCATACCAGAATAATATTAAGAAGTGTATTTAAAATTATGTTTTTTATATATATATCAGAAGTTCCTATGAGCAGTTCATAAAGAAAACTTAGAACACTTTATTAAAAAATACAAAGACCGAATCAAAATCCTCACAGAATACTCAACGTGAAATGGTACTTGTACTGTGTTTCGCAAAGTGAGTGAGGATATCAGAGGCCCTTAAACGGCGAAGCCGGCAATACAACTAATTCGAGGAGTATGTCGCGGTTGTTCATGACCGGCGGTGTTCTCTAACAATATAGGAGACCCACCTGCTTCGTTGTGCGCTAAATAATAAAAAAAATTAAGGAGGATTGGTTGTGAATATACTTATCATCCATAATATATATAACCAATTTCAAATCACCGTGGTTCATATGGAAGACACAATCTCACATAATGGATAAAACGAGCTAGCCACAATAGAACTTAATATATAAACATATACCCAAATACCTTGCGATACACAGCATTTTGGGGTCGACGCAAGAATTGGGTAACCTACTATGACCACAATAACTTTGTTTTAATTAATATAACTTGTTATTATTAAATGGCTCTATGTGTCCCGGAGTGTTACCACAACAGCTATATATAATTATTGCATTTCAGTACTGTTTTTTATGGTATACCGGACAACGGAGCAGGTGAGTCTCCTATATGAGATGTCCTATATGACAGAGAACACCTCCGCCCATGGACAACCGCGCCATGGTCCGGTTGTGTTTCCAGCTATTTAAGCCGCGTAAGCGGAATTTTTAAATGCCTCCGATAGCCTCACTCAATCAGCGAAACACAGTAGAAACACAATTTTAAGTACAATTACGTTTTCATGTCGAGTATTCTGTGAGCCCGTAGTATCACTTCAGATGAGTCGGCCCAATTTGTGCGAATTAATAATAATAATACAATTACTGTTTGCAAATTATATTATTGTATATTTAAAAGTTGTGACTTTTTAAACCAAAAACAACAGATAATAAATTTAAAGAGATTTCATGTCAAAAGAACTGGAAAGTCTTATTACCTTTTCCTCATTTTACAAAATTACAAACAATGGTATTTATCAAAGTTCTTTTCGCGTCGATCTTTAATACTACTTTAGAAGTTTCAAATTAATTTGAACCGTAACTAATTTCCTTTCTTTTAATAAAATGTTCAAGTTTAAATAAAGTTACAACACATATAGTTATATACTGATTATAACCTGACATTAAAAGTTCTATGATTCCATATACATAAATATAAACAATGAATTATAGCTACACAGCCGCTCTTTCATTAAGGCTGCGTACATTTCAATCACGGATTCTTCTCAAATAACAGTTAATGGATCTTGTACACAAGTACACACTATTTTGTGCTTATACTACTGACTTGCTTTTATTGCTTAATCAAGCATAAGTTACGTTGTCAAACACATGTCCGTAACCATATTTAGATATATAATCCTATTGTATATTCTAGACTAGTTTCGTAATACTTCATAATAATTTACAAACTGTAATGTGTCTGTAATAAATTTAACATACGACTGTAATTACTATTAATAGTAATATAAGTAATAATAATAAAACTATACTAATTTAATACAGTTTAATTTTAAGAATATTTTATGATATTCTAAGATTATAAAATGTATGTCATGATTAAATTGATGTTTATGAGTGGAGTAAAGTGTTCAATATATTTTTTTATAGTGTAGCGGACAACGGAGCAAGTGGGTCACCTATATGGTAAGAGAACACCGCCGCCCATGGACAACCGCGCCTTACTTCGCGCATTGGTGCTGATTGCCAGCTTTTTACTTCGCTTGAGCCGCACTCTCAATCGCCTCCGATATCCTCACTCACTTTGCGAAATACAACTCTAGCAACGTTTCACGCTGAGTCTTTTGTGAGCCCGTGGTATCACCTTAGACGAACCAGCCCAATTAGTGCGTCAGCATATGCTTCAGCATGGCTCTCCCACGGGTTTAATGTGCAATAATTTAATTTTACCTTTTAACGATAATCTTTGCATTAAAAAATTAAAACGTAAATTCATTCACAATTATAATGCGTAGCTTTCAAAGCAGGCGTGAAAACTTCGTGGCTTTTAACCTAATACGACTAAATAATTTAATGATACATTAAGTTGTTTTCATAGAAAACCTTAGAAACTAAACAGAAAATATTGGATGTTCTTTATTTTAAAGATGAACGAATCAACTGCCTTGAATGTCATTATTCTTAATTTCTTACTCGCCTAAAATTTAGTCAGTTATAATTAGTATTTTTCAATAACTAGATAATACATAATCCAAATACTTTTGTATTTGGATTGGATAAGATGTTCTTTGTACAGGGATTCACATATGAAATAATTCCCTTAAAATAAAGATTAATTGTAATTATAAACAAATCAAAAGCTAAGCAAATAATGGAACAATAATAATGTTGTGAAAAGTCAAAAATACATTTAGAAAAAGGTCGGACACCACAAAACGTCCTTTTTCACGCGTTGAATATTTTACAACGCTATTTCGCCTTTTCAGTCTCTTTTTTTTTAAGCTTTTACAGTGATTACTTATTTTGTTTACGAGGTATAATAAGCAACAATTTCGAATTTCTGTATACCATCGTACTGATTTTAGTAAGAAAAAAGATAAGAGAACACCACGGCTCATGAAAAACCGCGTCAACTGGTTGTGTTGCGGGCTTTTTATGCCGCTTAAGCGCCACTTTTAAGGGCCTCCAATACCCTCACTCACTTTGCGAAACAGTACAAGTACCGTTTCACGCTGAGTGTTGTGTGAGCCCGTTGTATCACTTCGGACGAGCCAGTCCAATTTTTGAGTCAGTATATTCTTCAGCATGACTATCCTACGGGTGCTACAGTATACATTCAGTATACAGTAGTAGTAGTACAATATACAGTAGACATTCGCCCGACTATTGCCAAGCCCTTTCAGAGACCGAATAAATTATAAATTAAATTATAATTTTATACTTGCTCGGACCGGGATTAGAACCTGATACTTCTCGCTTCATGGTAGACCTATTAAACCACTCAGCTACGAGTTTCTCAAAATCTTATCATTCTGTTCTTGTGGAAGAGCTACGCTGAAGCGTATGCCTTCAAACCAATTGTGCGAGTTCAACCGAAATGATAATACGGGTTCACAGAATAATAGAATAGAATAAAAGAAGGAGAGAAAGAAACTTTTACATACAGAATAAAAATCCGACAACACAT
>DWCF01003117.1:0-20857 GCA_018230265.1 Delias oraia | reverse complement strand
GATACCTTGTTGAGGTCTCCGAGCATTGTGTTCAAGTCCTCGAGCGACTCCGCCATGAGGACTATGTCGTCGGCAAAACGTAAATGCGTGATGTACGATGTAAGTTAAACGAGCCGATAATACGAAAAAAGGTTTTTAAACCATCAAGAATTAATTCTCTTTTTTATCTCAATTTAATATAAGATTGACATATCATTTGATTATATTTCAATAATTATTTTCTATGACTGTTAGAAATTTGCTGTTTCATGTATTAAAAATACAATCACGGATTCCTAGTGGCTATGATATTCAACATAGCAACTGTTCTAGTTTTCCATCCTCTTTGTTAGTTGGAACAATGCACGCGTAAGAACGACTTACAAAGAGCAAGAGTCATTACAAGGTGCTATGCTATTCTCTCTTCAACTTCAACAAATACACTCTTCACACGTTTCTTAGATAAATAGTGCGATTCTTGTCTAGTAGTAGTTTGGTGCACTAAATAAAAAGCTATATTATTCAGATAGTTTATTTTAAATAGTTATTTACCAACATTTTTAATTTTGACTGTCATGTTTTTTATACAATCTATGTCAAACGAGCAGCAGTATCACCCAAAGCAAGCGGTCCTCCGCCCATGGACAACCCCAGCCCTTGCAAAGCCGCGGGCACATTGCCGGCCTTTAGTCAAAGTATACGCTCTTTTCTTGAGTGTTTTTGCGCATTTATCTTCAAGGTAAAGTCATTATTGACTAGCATGTAAGACTTAAGTGAAAACTTTTAAGAAATGTATACAGTCCTTTTAAACATTTTAAAAGCCAATTGTTTGGTAAATATCTATGAGATCTGTATTGGTAATCATGAACAATTAAGCAAAGATACGAATTTAAACGAATCCAGAAATGGTTGCATGTACCATAAAAATAAATATTATGCAGCAAAAAACCTCATGATTTAAAAGTAAAAACATCCAAGGGTTTTATTTATAACTTCACAAGTAAGCTCAGAATACAGTAACCACTAATTACCTACTTAAAATTGTACGCTTGTGTCTAATTAAGAAAACATAAAACGAATATAAAATTCTTCGCATATAGGAGGCTGGATATATGGTCGCCCTTAAGCCCAAAGTGCCCTTAATACTGTGCTTAAGTGGGCGAGCTACAGAGATGTTCAGAGGCTTTTCGGGCCCAACACTTCTAAGCCTTTTAATATCGTGCCCCGTGCCTCTCATCGGATCTCTTTCATATCGTTACTTCCTTTAACAGCGTTCGCGGCTCAAACTGTTAAATGTTCACTTTACTGTGAACGTAATTGCACTTGTTTGCTTCGAAAATTTAATTCCGAGGTTTTTTATATGCCTTTTATTAGTAGGCAGGTGTAGGTTTCTGAAATATGAAAATTACTTCACTGAATCCACTTCATCATAGATTATCTGTAATAGAATATTTAAAATTTAACATACCATAGACAAAAATAAGATAATAATGTCATTAATTTATATATTGCGTGAAATATTAGTGAAAGCAATTCATACTTATGACTTTAATTAGAGACAGGGTCCAAAAGTTCCTTTTCAATTTTAACCTATGTAACGATTTTACAAACTTCAATGTAAGTGAATTAATTATCTTAAATCACGTTTACTGCAGACGTGATCCTACATAATTCATTCAATGATCGGGGTCACTGTTATATTTAATGTCCTCAGCAACTACTGTGATTATTGCCCAAATTTAATTAAGGCGATGCAACCCTTCTGTCGAATGGGCTGTAAACTATGAAGTATAGGACTGTATGGCACATGGTCTGGAGTTTTGTAATTTTATTAATGATGTAATAACAGTATTGTCAGTCGCATGTGTCCCGTGAGCGATAGTGAAGTCGTTAGTTCAGACGGGTTAATATTGGAGGGTTGGAGGGTTATCTCCGAGTCCATAGTTTTATTTCTTTTTCTTTCTATTAGGGCCATGATTGAAACATCGCCATTCAATTTTAATGCTGATGGCTACTGGTGTTTAAAACTGATGTATTGTGAGTTTGGCTTTCTCAAGTCGATTTCGTTTATTTTCGTATGACTCATTACAGAGTGGTGACAAAGTGTTATGAAATTTTAGCAAGATTTAGCAAGCTTTAATTAGGCAAGATTAAGCAAGTTTCAATTCCATCACTTTATCTAATTTATTTAGTTAATTAAAATTTGCCATGGTTATATCTTGAAGCAGCTTTAGACTTCTCTCTCTCTCTCTACCTTCTATACTGGTGTTAAAAAATAAGTCAGTAAGTCAGTAGTAGACATAATAAGTCAATAATATTTAAATGCAGTAGTCACGTGTTTACAGAGAGATCGTAAGTGAAATACTATATAAGAACGTATGAATGTTAGATTTTTATCTTTATTTAAATTTTTATATAAAAATAAAGATAATTGTTGAAAATGTTCCCGAGAAACTATCGATACATAGTGATTCTCTTGGAAGAATCAAAGTTCTAATGGAATTGTAAACATTTTCATCGCTTTCACCTCGATGTTTGTCGTTCCAAACGGAGCGTTTTTAAAGCAATTTTCTGTCGCGCACCACTTCTCTGTGGAATCACCTGCCAGCAGGGGTATTTCCAGAACAATACGACTTGGAAAAATTCAAGAAAAAAACGTACATATACCTTAAAGGCCGGCAACGCACCCTCGGCTCTGCAATGCCTAGGTGTGTACATGAGCAGAGGACCGCTTACCCTCCTACTCGTTTATCAACGCTTTTATAAAAAAAAACATTATGCATAAACTGTCAAAATAAGAACAGATATCGTGATAAAAATCTGAACGTCGTCTGTTTAGTCGTTATATGTGACAATAATTTATTATAAAATAAAGCTTTGTAAAACTTAAATTTGAAAAGTCTTTTAGAGTTTTTGTAATGGCGTGTTACATGAACGTTTCTAATAAATAAGAACACGCAGTCATCCATAAGGTGACTTCTAATGAGGCAGGACTGTCAGAAAAGCACCCTACCTATGACATCTTCTCACGACAGTGCTACAAATTTTCAAAAACGCCCCCTTTGATACTTATCTAGTGACTTACAACTTCTTACTTCTCCTTGTACCTACAATATATAGGAGTTTATTTTATAACATAAATAATAAAGTCATATAGCAGAATAGATATTATAATATTAGAAATAATTATTTATCGATGGTAAATAAAAATAGTCGAATTAGCAAGCTGAAGTGGCAATGGGCAGGCCACATCGCACGTAGAGCGATGTGGCCTATGCGCGGATGGCCTATGGGGCCGAAAGGTGTTAAGAGTGGAGACCACGGACCGGCAAACGCAGCGTGGGACGTCCAACCACAAGGTGGACAGATGAACTTATAAAAATCGCCGGTAAACGCTGGATGCAGGTCGCCTCCGACAAGTATTCATGGTAGTCCAAGGGGGCGGCCTATGTCCAGCAGTGGACATGTTACGGCTGAAATGATGATGATGATGAAACAAAAAAACTTTTGATCTAATAGCTTTATAAAATCTAAGCACGGAACAAATGATAAATCTTCAACATTTGATATATTGACCGTGAAGATAATAAAAATCATAAATTACAAATATTTTAAACATATTTTAACTAATTAATCTATGTTTATCTTTTAATTATAACCGAAAATGCCTTAACCTTTAGAACTTATGAGTACGTCTTACTTCTGCATCTTTTTGAGTGATTTTATTCTTTATAGTTACGTGTTTGATGTTTGCAAAAATGTTTGCAAACTTAGCAAAAATATTACTATGTCCTCTTTTTATAGTATAGCGGACAAAAGAGCAAGCATCTCCAATATTATAAGAGAACAGCGCCACCAATGGACAACCACGCCACAGTCCGCGCATTGGTTGTGTTGCCGAGTTTTACGCCACTTAAGCGACATTTTTAAGGACCTCCGATATCCTCACTCACTCTACGAAACACAGAACAAGTACCGTTTCACGTTGAGTATTCTTTGAGCACGTGATATCACTTCGGACGAGCCGGCCTAATTTGTGCGTCACCATATGCACCATATGCAGCATGGTTCTCCCACGTAAAAAAAATTAAACTCATACAAAAGATAACCAAAATAACACCATATATAACTAAATTATTGTTAAAAGTATTGAAAGGCTAAAATAAGTGGGAGAACGGTCAGTGATGTCGCTTAAAGATAAGTGTCACAATCCATCATTGCATTAGAGGGGTCGCAATATTTATTGATTTTCACCAATTTCGCTGAACCAGTTGTTTTATGTAGCGTTAAAATGATTTTTGCTGATAGTAATTGACTTAACTGCATCGGTAACTTTGTTAAAAATTTCAGTTTCATTGTTAATTTAATCATTTACCGCATAAATTTAATGCAAGAATTTTGTAAGCACAGATTTATTAATTAACATTTTTATGATATAAAAGAAATTTCTTTTTATTTTTATCAACCTAGTGTAGATCTAAATTAATCAAGTTTCCAATGAATAAAGTTAAAATCGGCCAGGTATTTATATTATAAGCTACAAATCTATTGCATTATAAAATAAAACTTGACCTTATAAATTATAATACAATATTCGTCGTTGCTGAATATATAAATTCAGTAATTAAATTAATTGTATTATTTTATAAATCGTCATTTTCAGTAATTTAATTACACAATTATACTGAATCTACTGCTCTATCCAAATTAGCTACTCTAATAAGTTGAATTTTTTTAATAAGACTAACGTAGAGATTAAACACTGCTGCAAAACTAATTCCATATGTTAATGTGTCAAATTGCAATCTTTGTTTACAAAACACACCGCCTATTACGTCTCACATTGTCACATTTCTGGATGAGAACAAAATGCCTATTTGCATGAACAAATACTGTTGTAGTGCTATCCAAATAGTAATTTAGAAGACAATGGAGTCAGCTGCGACTGTCCCCATTTTAAGGGACAAGAATTAAACAATAAATTTTCTTGTAATTTTATTCAAATTACGTCAGATGCCAAAACCGCCTTTGTCGTGTTTCATTTACTAGAAAATTGCTGTTACGATTGCCATAAGTGTCACAAAATGAACTTAATGCTAATAGACCAGCTGGATTGACGTGCTCCATTTTAACCTAGTTATTATTGAATATAGCACAAATAAATATAATAATAAAATATATAATAATTGCATTTTCGAAATATTGCACAAATTACATAGATATTCTTCATTATTATTATATATTATCTATGTCATTTATGTAACCTTAAATATATACAAATTTAATGAAAAACGGTTAGGTAACTTATACGAGTACAATAAAAAACGGTATTTTTTCGAAGCGAGTGTACTTTTTAAATATTTCTTCTTCCAACATTAAATATATCTCCATAAATATTAATAGAATAATTTGAGAAACATTTTATATCACATCCCTTCTATGTTTACGTTCTATACATCAAAAATTTGTTAAAAACCCATTAGTTGTGATAATTTAAAAAAATATATAAGTAATATATCGATTATATACAAACGGTGAGCATGACTATATAAATCCGGCATTCAAATGAAATGGAAACACAATACTTTACTATCAACCAAACGCCGAAGACATAAAAATGTCACATGCATAATGCACACAATAAATATTATTCCCAGTTGCAATACTAATGCTACTTACCACGTCTCTAGAGATGTAGGTCAGCATGCCATACCCCAACATAATATCCCTTGTCTAGGCCGTAATATATTTTGAAAAATCTGATTTCTGTCAACATAATATAAAGTTTAAGAAACAGATGTTAAGATCCAATCTTGCGTGAATTATACAACAGCAGAATTCTATTACGTTGCAATGATTTCTGCATCGAATGCACGAGGTTTCTAATGGTCACATGCACATCCTAAGTACACAAGTAGATTTAATTTACGATCAAGAAAGGGTGAAGACTGATCCTTTATCAAATAACTTTTTACATTTTATGCCCAATTAAGCCTGTATTTATTTTCTTATGCCATAAATTATATTCTCAAAATATTTGCAGTATTGTTATGGGATCCCATTATTGAAAACCTTAAGCTTTAAACTAAGGATCGGGGCTAAAGTGAAATCATTACCATGTGACTAAAAATTCGTTAGTTTTTTTATAAAGAAATAATATAAATTCATACACATATTGCTATAGTAACGATGTCTCAAAAACTTTAAATATAGAGAGATTTACAGTTTAAACCGGCATTTATACTAATTTTGTACCTCTTAAGATATAGGCTGTTTAATTCCAATTTATTGGCAGTTTACAGTATATTAATTAATATATTTTTTTGTAATTGAAGAGAATCCTTTTCAAAATTTATTTACAAATAATTTCTCATTAAAGATATATTGTGCAATCGTACCATTAAAGATATCCCCAGCCTGTTTGCACAGTAACCTACATTTTATCGTCACATGAGGGATGCGATCATTAATGATCAGGGGTCATGATCGAGGGATAGACCCTCCATGACTTTGCATTCAACTTCTCAACAGATTCGATATGAAATTTGACAATATTCATAATAAATGTCTAATCCCATTTTACTTTTCGCTGGCATCATTTTCATTACAGGTCAAATCAAACTGCAGACATTTCTTTCTCTGATATTCAAATATCAGTGACCTACTTAACTATGAATCGCGTCTTTAGATAAATACATATACTCTTACGAAATTTTAAACACGATAAGCGTTGTCCTTAGAAGTCGTGTCACGTTTATACTGCGGCACTTTAGCATACCGTTTTTATTCTCACTCCATATTGTAAAAAGCATTTTATTGTTAATGTAAACCAAATGTGAATTTTATCGCGAATGAAATTGAAGTACATAGGAACTTCTTCATATAGCTTATTTCTAACTTTCTTTCATTACCCTTGTTTATTGATAATCTAAATTTTATTGAAATACTGTAGTTGTTTAAGTCTATAGTAAATATTAGGTATCCCTTATAATTGTCTAAATGTTTTGGCATTGTGCTTGAAGTGTTTCGTGCACTAGGAAGAAAAAGGCTATGGGGGTCTAATTTTTTTTTGTTATAAATAATGAATATAAATACTTTTAAAATCCTTAATTTAATTTAAATAAGTTGTAACTAACATTATAACCTCTTTATTCTGAACTAAAATGCGTAGAATCAAGTTATATTAATTATTTTGATAGAACGAAGTATTTTGGTGAGATTCATTTAATGATATCTTCAGATATTTTATTTCAATAATACATTCTCTGTTATATATTTTAAAAATTATATAAATTTAAAAGACGTCGCTCAGTTAATTCAATAAGCCAAGAGCAATACGACGTTGAGGTTAGTTCAGCTTCAAATTCAACATCAAATTGAATCTGTACTGGCGATCTATTGTGCCGGCAGCTCGGCACTACCTACTAGAGCTAGTGGGCATCACGGACCTTTCATTACTCGATATCCCATTCAAATTTTTACCCCCAGTACACTCGATGGGTACTCTAACGTCCATTCAATGCAATTTGATGAAGCCAACGCGGTGTACTATTCAAACTGAATAGGATTGGCCACGACAGTACTACGCTTTTATAGAACAACGTATAACTGGCGTCACCGCAAATCGTTTTTGATTTGTGTACCTAACATATTTCTTTGGTACTTCTTAAAAATATTCTAAGAGGTTTATTGTAGTGTTTATGTTTCTTTTTTATTGCATTTTGATTGCCTTTTGTGCCAACCAAACTGAAGTATTTCTTTCTAATTAAAACAGTAGATACTTGTTCGTACCTAGAAGATATATATTAAATGTATAAACTGCATAGATGTGGAGATGTTTAAAGATTTTCGGTACTTTCTTAGTCATGGTTGTTAATATTCTGATAGTTGAGTAAAGCTTGAGTATGATCTAATAATATAAACTCAACATGAATTTCAAGTTAACTTCATCTAACGGCTTTAAACTACTAAAAGAGCTACTATTCAGATAAAATTAATAAGTTATTCATATTTAAAAATGACATATGACCTTACTATTATTATTACTGTCAATAAATAAGAATCTCTGAAGTTATTGTTAAAGTCTGAATACTTCAATTTAAAGGAACTGGTTTTATAATATTTGTTATTAAAAGATCGTTTGCGAGTTAAACAGCTGAAATTTAAAGTCGTGTAATTACAAGCGCCGTACTGGCACATTTCATTTAACTAATAAATCTGGCAAGAGCGACAAACAAGTAAAACTGAGTTATAACAAAGTCAAATTACTAAAGGAGTTTACCGCACGGGGAGGCAACCGACACCCGCCTACACGTCGGGAATACTGATGCAAGTCAGGAGACTCCTAACTCTCGCAAGATTTTCGGATCGGGATTTTCCTTTCTTTACAATGGGCCTACTCTTGGGGCATATCAATTGCACGCGGTTATGTCGTTAGAAAGTTTCGGAAGGGCCCCGACGCCCCATCGATTTCAACGAATACCTGAATATACTATTCGTTCGTGTTTGTAGAAACGTGTTTTTATATTGCGCCAGATTTTCCCGATTTTCCACACCAATGTTTACAGATATATTCAAATTTTATCCCACGTATGTGAAGGATAATGAGATACCGGAAAATGAAATTGCTGATTGGAACATAAGAAATACTGATTGGAGCATTTGGTAGGATTTAGAATCTAAATTCTCCATTAGAAATCTGTTGTCCGTATCTAGGATATCGTGTACATTAGCTTCCCTTCGTTTAATTTACATAAAAGTACTATTGTTCATTTTTCTATAAAAGGGGCTTATCTGCACTAAATACTAATCCCAAGGGAATTAATTCTATTGTCGTATAGTGGCACCTCAATCCACCCACATATCGGGCATAAAATACGGATATATTTATAGAAATTCAATTATTGCAAATGCTTTGAAATTTTCATATCGTTAGATTACAATATAGTATTATGTTTTAGAATCATTAAGTAACTGTTATTTTTTACATAATAAGTTTTGGTTCGTTTTGTATTAGGTACCTACAATAAAGTTGGGTTATTGTTGTAATTTAAAATAAAATTATATAACAAAATTCCATTTATATGCTCAAATCCATAATATATGTATATAAAGTATTAAAAAAAGTATAAAAGTGAAGTATTAAAAGTATAAAGTATTTTTTGTTAATTGTTAATTAAATAAAATAAAATATGTACTTGTACTTATCAAAGTTATGCTTTTGTGAACTCAATAATTTTGAGGATTTTTATGTTTATGTATTAAACTCGGCTTTTTATCTCTGCCTAAAATAAAAAAAAACGTTATTATTAAATTGCCAAAACATAAAACCTTCTTCGCGTAATAAAATTAGTTAAATATATTTTCTTAGATGCAAAGCCGAAAAGATATAAAAGATACCTGTTCACGAAGTTGGAAAATTGCATTCGTTATCGCAGATCCGAATGTTCTCTTGCACTGCGATGTATGGATATTGCCATTGTATTGTATATTGATTGTAGAAACTGGAACGGTGAGAAAGTTTATAAGAAAAAGAAAGTTTAAAAGTTATAAGAAAACTTAAACTAATAACCATATCTTCAATATTACAATCAATTATTTGTCGTCTCTTAAAGGTACGTATTGTTTTTTTTTACAAATTAACCATTAAGTAACTCTGAGTAATCTAGTAGTAGGAACGACAATTATTGTTAAATTTAACAATTAGTGACAAGAAGTAAATGTTTTATTCAAATTAAATACTGACTAATACTTATTACTCTAAAATCTATGACTTGTAAGGAATGCACAATTCAATTTATGAATAAACATGGAAAGAAAATTTTAATCATATCTAAAATCCTATAGAAAATGAAATTTTCTCGATGATTCAAACATTAAATGGAACCCCAGGTCCTTAAGATTCCTCTTGCTTTTGGAAATGTCCCGAAGCCGCTCGCCGCTCTTCCTTTTACCTTTGTGACACACGACGTCTCTTCAATGACCTCTATTCATTCCACGATTCTCATTTCGCTAATGGAGTTGCCTTTTCGAGGTGCAAATAAATAGTTACGTCAAAGACCCGTTTGTCTGATGTAAAAAGGGTGCTAATTAATGAAAAATTTTCGCAGAATCCCTACGCCGACGGACGTAATTGAAAATGATTTTATCTGCAACAAAGTTCTGAATCAAGGCAATGAACAAATAACTACATAGAATATTTTATCAGAATGGTCTGATGTAAAGAAGACCGATGAATACAATTTAAATTCAATGTCAAGACTGAATTCCTTAAAATGCCAATGTAATTGAAAATTCTGTTCGTCTAACGAATATTTTTGACAAGAGCCAGTAAGGCATTCGTTCTTGCATTTATAATCGTTGTGCCCCAAAAGATTGTCGAACCCACCGCCTCATCCGTTCGACGGTAATAAAAATTCTAGACGTCTCTCAGAGGATTTTCAGATATTTGAGGATCGTTTTCCAAACGAAAAATAGGCTCGATGAAAAGAAAATACGATGAACGAAAATTGATGACTCGTTTACAGAAAACATCGCCGTTTATACCTTCTTATATTCACTTTTTTATTTTCTGTTAATGGATTTGTATTTCGGACTTTTAGTTAGACTAACATTCATTGAAATAGTATTGTAGAATAATCAATAGTATTTTTTATAGTATATAGTAGATAACGGAGCACGTACGTCTCCTATAGGATTAGAGAACACCGCCGCCCATCATCAACCGCGCCACAGTCCGTGCTTTGATCGTGTTGCCGGCTTTTTACACCACTTAAGTGGAATTTTTAAGGACCTCCGACATCTTCACTCACTCGGCGAAACACAGTACAAGTACCGTTTCATGCTGAGATTTCTGCGATCCCGTGGTATTATTTCTGATGAGTCGGCCCAATTAGTGCGTCAGCATATGCTTAGATTATATGTATGTATTAGATACTCGCCCGTCCATTATCAATACCTTCCAGAGACCGACTAAATTATAAATTAAATTGTGATTATCTGGACCGGAAATTTGAACCCGATACCTCTCACTTCATTGTACACCTTTAAAACCGTTAAGCTACGAGGCTCTCGAAATTTTTAATTTTAGTGAATAAAAATTAATTATTAAGATGATGACAAAACATGAGATATATATTACAGCAAACAAAAATGTAATACAAAATAAAAAATGCATTGTCTGGAAGTTTTTAACTGAATCATGGGTTAGTCGGATATTGTGAAGTTCACCCAAGTGTCCTGAATGAATAAAATAGTCATGAATTTTTTATAAGTTGTTGACTGATCTTGGATCAGCGTCGGGTTCACTCACAGGGACGCAGTTTGTGATAAATACACGCGTTCTAAGCGATAACAATGTATTTTTGCTTTTAGGTATATTATACATTTCGTTTTATTAGAATTCAAGGTGAAGTTATGCTACTTCTAGTGCGTCACAGAACAAATTCTTTTGTGTTCTTGTTTCATAAACAATATTATTACATTAGAGTAACTATTTATTGAGTACCTCGGACAATTATAAATAATAATTTATTTTATAATTTATTCGGTCTTTGGAAGGGTTTGACAGTGACTGGGCGAGTGTCTTAATACTGTCGCATCCGTGGGAGAGCCATGTTGAAACATATGCTGACGCACTAATTGGACCGGCTCGTCCGAAGTGATACCACGGGCTCACAGAATACTCAACGTGAAATTGTAGTTGTACTTGAATGGCACTTCTACTGTGTTTCGCCGAGTGAGTGAGGATATCGGATGCTCTTAAAACTGACGTTTAAGTGGCGTAAAAAGCTGGCAACACACCCATTACGCGGACTGTTGCGTGGTTATTTACGGGCGGCGGTGTTCTCCTACTATACAAAAGGTCCACCTACTACGTTGTCCGCTATACCATAAAAAACTATGATATCTTTAGAACTATGATACTAATATATACTATATAGTACTATATACTATATAGCTTACTTGGACTACCTAATTTTCGAAGAAATATATATTAATTATTTAGTAATTAAGATATATATGCTTCCAAATTAACTATTAGCAACCAAATTAATTAATTAATACTAACAAATTTATTTTAATGTAGAATACAATCATCGCCCGAAGTCATTGTTTTTATATTTTCTCGAAAGAATAATATATCCCTTAGCAAATAGATTAGATTAATATTTAAATGAAGTACTTCTTTACTCTAAAACATCTGCCAGAAGCGGAGATGTATTTACTGATAGGATAGAAATAACAACTTTATAAAATATTCACTACTCCCAACCTAAATATGCTACAAAACAAACCTTATTTTTTGTTTATTCTGAAGGAGAATCTATTTTATTAAACATCAACTTTGTTTCCGATTCCGAGGTAATATCAAATGTTGTTTTACCTTTTCATATCAGATAAAAACTGAATATATTTTTTTGGTTTATAATAATTTTTTATAGTATAGCGGACAACGGAGCAGGTGGGTCTCCTATATGGTAAAGGAACATCGCCGCCATGGACAACTGCGCCACAGTCCGCGCATTGGTTGTGTTACCGGCTTTTTACTCCGCTTAAGCGGCATTTTAAGGGCATCCAATATCCTCTCTCACTTTGCAAAACACAGAACAAGTTTCGTTTCACGCTGAGTTTTTTGTGAGCCCATGGTATCACATCGGACGATCCGGCCCAATTAGTGCGTCAGCATATGCTTCAGCATGGCTCTACCACTGGTGAATTCTTGACTTTTTTTGTATAGCGGACCACTGAACAGAGAGGTCTCCACCACCTTTGGATAACTGTGTCACAATTCGCGCTTTGATTGCATTGCCGGCTTTTTACGCCCCTGGAGCACACACTTAGCAAATATTATTTTATGCTAGTTTTCTGTGAGAGATGTATCATTTCTGAAGAGCCGGCTTATTAGTGCGTCGGCATGGCACTCCCAAGAATAAGACACGTTTAAGTAAGTTACTCGCCTTGACTATAGTATTGTCAAGCCTTTACAAAAACTATAAGAATTATTTTGATTGGAGTTCGTTCCTGGTAGCCTTCATGGAAGCTTATGATATCGTTTGCCGATGTGGCCCTGAAGGCTTAAATTTTAATATTTTGTTCGGACTTTCATATTGATCTTGTTTGCGGGTTGTACATTCTACGTATGTAAATAATTTGGGTTCTAAATAACACAAAAGTATGTTAAGTTAGATTTCTTATTCGTGTATACAGTTTAAATAAGATTATTTATACACATTGAAAAGATAAATTTTTAATAATTATACTCAAAAAATAATAAACTACTTAAAAAAATACATTTATACATAAGTAAAGACAAACTGTCTTTACTTATGTATAATTAAAGACATATTACAATAACATTTTTATTATTATAATATTAAAAAGTTGTGTTATAATATTTTTTGTATAACCTTAAAGGTTTTATAACTCAAACAATTTAAATTATTTATCGTATAAAAAGTGAAACGACAGGTAATATAGTTAAGGAAACAGCTATGGGTTTACCGTAAGTAATAAGGGGAAAGAAGTGCGAACGCCTTTTACATGTAGCAGTAATACTTTTAATAACCCTCAACTTCCTTCAACCATTCTGTTAGTGAGTGAAATATTATTGTTGCTAAATAAATATATATAATGGAGGAAAAGTCGACTTCAGTTCTGATTTTTTTATATTTCCTTATATCCAATATTTTTTTTTTGCAATTGAAAGCAAACAAACAGCACCTCATCATCATTACTTAGAATAATCGGTTCTCCGCCCATGGACATCCTCAGCCGCCTGGACCGCCAATGCGATGCCGACCTATTAGGAATAGATATGTTTTTTTGGTCCTCAAGTCGTATTGGTTTCGAAATACAACTGCAGGCAGCTGATTCCGAGGCAGCAAAATTCCTTATAAACACTCAGTTGTGGAACGATAAACTTCGAGGTGATACGGTTGAAGCTTTGTGTTCGGCCTCCTTTGATGATGATAATGGTGTTTACGTTATTATAGTTGTGAAGAGTTTTATATCCTCCAACCGTTTAAGTTTGTTATGGATTCAAATTTAAGTTCTACGGCACAATATGCTTCAAAGAACAAATGCGACACTTAGATAATGTGATTAAATTTATGTTAATTTCCTATCTTGAAATAAAAATTTCACTAGAAAGGAGATAACCCTAAGCTTGAAATACAGGTCTACGGAATTACAAAGATCAGAAATCAATTTCCTTCTGATTAAAAAGTAAAAGAATACGATGTCCAAGGGGAAAGTTTCAGAAGATTAATTCTCTTGATAAAATTTCACGGTTCAAGAAATCCAACTACCGGTTGCGTGGGGCGATGAACGATAGCTACTGATACCGTCTAAGTCTAGCTATACAATTATTTACATTATATAAAAAATACATAACTTATAGTTCATTGAAATTTTTCCTAAAAATTCATTTTATTATTAACAAAATATGAATAAAAAGAAACAGTCTTGCAACATCAGTTTCATATAACACATATTTAATAAAAATTTAGAACACATTCATAATTTATTGTAATTAGTTTATAGCCAAATTATTCAAACAATCCAGTGAGATAAAACTTTAAAAATTATATGGTATAATATTTATAAGTTGAAATCATAAAGAGTCATTTAATTCATTATTATAAACTGAATAAATATTGAAAATATAACTCTATGTCTCTCTAATCTAACTAATTATTTGTTCAGTGATAAAAAGTTTAAATATCTCTATTTGAAAATGTAACAAAGCGGGTAAGTTCTATCAATTCGAATGTCTTGATTCATTAAATAGAACACGCGCTACGGGGCGTAGCCGTTCCCTACGAGTCCCCTGAGATGTAAGCCGTCGTAGCCTTACAATGTTCTAGCTTCCACGTTTTGAGCTAAGCTGCTGTCTTATTATTTTTAACATGCCTTTCAAATTGCATTACGCTAAGTAGCGAATACCGAGTTTAATATCCATCCAGCATATCTCAAGGGACTTGAACTTTTTCATTTAGAATAATCTTTTAGATAGGATGCCAATATTATTTGAAATTATATTATATGTTACTTTGAAAGTTATCGGTGTTTTATAATCATTGTTATATATTCAGAATTTCATATATGGGCACCTTCAAATTACTCTTCAAAAGATCTTGAACGAAAATATTTTTAATGTATTTATTTTAGGTATATGTAAATGATGTACTGAGATAGATTGTTGAAATGAACGTTTACGTAAATTAAAAACAAAAAATGTTTTTCTTATTGAATTTTATATCCAAAAACGAAAATAATTTTTAATTTGTTAATTTTATTTGCTTATTGTACCATTGTACCTAAATTATAGAGTCTGTTAATTACCACATCACAAGGAATCTATTGTCAGTGCTTAAGTTGAAAAGCAAAGGTCAAATTTCTAATTCATACATAGGTATTTGACCACAAATGGCTTTACTTAGGTAAGAGGTAGTATTAAATTTATTTATGTAGCTTTGCAAATGGCCCAAGTAAAGAGAAACCTTTAAAATGAGCCCGCAAATTCTGTACAACAATTCGGAAATGTTATTATTAAAATTTATTTAATAAATTCGAGTTCGCTCTATTTTACTTATTTATTTTTTTATTTATTTTATATTAATTATCTATTCATTTTACGTTTCTACATTTTCCTATTTGATAATCATTATTTTTGATCATTAGTATTTATTTACATATTATAATTTAAAAAAGTCACTATTTAAATAAAAATTCTCATTTCGATGTCACGTTTTATTTCAGAAGGCAAATTCAATAAATTCCATCTGCGTAATAAACCCGTTTCTTTTGAATAATTTTAGGGTTTTTCTTTTCAGAATTCTTTGCGGGGATGGTTGTGGTACAAAAATTAATAAATAAAAATTTTAGCTTGAATAAACTTGCTTTCTCGTGTTGATGGTTAGAGAGAAATACAATTTCCATCGCGATGCAAGGTCTTTGAGTTATGTCAGTAACAACTTCAAGTTAAGTCGTCCTCGGGCTATGAATCCAACCAATCTGGAGTGTTATTCTAGACAATGAGAAGTTCTTAGCAAGCACTTAACTTCCAAATTCAGTTTAAATTTACATGTGCAAAATAGGTACACGTAAGTCTACATACTTGTTTCTATTTCATTTTAAAATATTAAAATAACCTATTCAATATATGATTTTAATTTAATAATGCGATTGAAATTAATTATTCCATTCATAATGGAAAATGTATTTCTCAAATTCTGTCTTTATCTGTATAGTATATGTAATCAAGTATTCTATTTAAATAAATATTGATTATATTTGATAGTATAATTTTATATATGACCTTAACGACATTTGATCTATTTTAATTTTAATTCGACTAAATAGAATCTCTTTATATTCAATGAAATCATTTTAGATTGTTTATTACTTGCTAAGCAGAAAATAATTTATAAGGCAATCTAGAAGTGACTTAATAGGTAGCTATTACTAACGTCTCCGAGTTTGTTTCAGTCTGAACAAGGGCCTGACAAGCCATAATTTATATGGCAGGGTGGCGACGCTAGTTCACCACAAGCCATCTGACGCCTTTCTCGTAAGTTTTTTCCTTACGTAAAAGTGATTTGGATAATGTTGTTTTTCTAAATATTATTTCAGTTCAGTATTAAAAGTAATTTACTTTAATTTTTAATTTCAATACTTGAAAATTTCAATACTTGTAATACTAATAAAGCTTTTTTATTATAATAGGTTAGTAGATATTCTAAGCTCTTAAGGCAATTGTTGTAAATATTAAGATACCAAAAGTACTTATGCATCGCATACAAAAGAATTTTCCTTCAATTTTTTTTGGTTCCCATAACTTATTCTTTAGAGTCTAGACACTAAGGAGTGTTGCGTGCAATAACAAAGAAGTTATAAAAGAACGCCTGTTCAAAAGTTTTGAGCAAAATGACACTTCTCGCTCAACAAACATTGTCCCGAGTTAAATAGAAAGGAAACGAGATTTTATTGAAATTTAAAAAAAATCTCTTAATATCATAAGCAACTATTTGAATTTTATCAACCTTTGTAATCTTCGATTTTGGTTTATAAAAAAAATATAGTTAAACATTTATATAATAGGATAATGTAAACTATTGCTTTGTTGGGGATATAGTAATTATGTAATTGAAGAGTAATAAATAATAATTTATCCAATACATTCTTAATATTAATTAAAACATAAAATTAATTAATTAACATCATACATATATAATATGTATTTATGATATAGGGGACAACGGTGCAGGTGGGTCTCCTATATGATAACACCGCCACCCATGGACAACCGCGCCACAGTCACACGCATTGGTTGTGTTGCCGGCTTTTTACGCCACCTAGGTGGATTTTTTAAGGGCCTCCGATATTATCATTCACCCAGCGAAACACAGTAGATGTACCGTTTCAAGTACAACTACCATTTCACGTTGAATATTCTGTGAGCCCATGGTATCATTTCTGACGGATCTTTCATATAATGTAGAACTAAAGCGTATCTACTTACATTTTACTTGCTAGTTTTGGGTATTAACTATTACATAAATCATATATAATCATAAATATATATCAATAATAATATATTGCATTAGGAGCAATGAATTATGTACTTAGTATAAATAAAACAGTGGACTATCGTAAAAATCTTATTAAATAGAAAGTTCAATTATTTCTTTTAAATTAATCCAATTGATAAAACTCCTCCTAAACTCTCTTAACGAAGTTTAAACTAGTCAATCTTTATTCATGTCCCTCGATTCTCCGGCCCATTTCGAAGTTACCTAATGGAAAAAGTTTAAGGTTCAAATTCTTAAGAATCATAAATAATTGTTACAGCAAGATGTTGCGCACGGCTGAAGACTGTTCTTAGGAGGTCACGATCGTAATTATTTACAACAACGCATTAAAAGAATCTTCATTGCTTTAAAACGTGCTGGGAATGTTTTTTACATTAACACAACTGCTATATAATGTGATTATCTTTTTCAGCATAACGATAATGTGTTTGGAGTGCTCCTCATTTGCAAATTAAGTGGTTTTACGGGCTTTTAAACTGTACAGACGTGTTACCCTATTTTATTTTAATTTGTTAAATGCATTTTCTGCAAAATAATAAAAGGTATTTTTAACGTCTAAAACAATTCGCAATTTAAACTGGCGCTCGTTATATCGCAGATAATGTTCTTGCTCGCAACTTCGTCCGGATGATCACAAAGTGCAGTCAAAGTCTAGGAAGAATTCAGCGTGATATCAATGAAAACATTTTCATAATTGCTTATATAAAAAAGCTCGAGCTTGAGAGACTCGTAGCTTAATGGTTTTAAAAGTGTACCATGAAGCGAGAGATATCGGGTTTGAATACCGGCCCGGTCAATTATAATTTAATTTATAATTTATTCGGTCTCTGGAAGGACTTGTCAGTGGCCAGGCGAGTTTCTTAATACTGTTCCACACGTGGGTGAGCCATGAGGGAGCATATGCTAACGCACTAATTGGGCCGGCTCCTCCGAAGTCGATACCACGGGCTCACAGAATACTCAGCGTGAAACGGTACGTGTACTGTGTTTCTCAGAGTGAAGATATCGGAGGCTCTTAAAAGTGCTGCTTAAGCGGCGTAAAAAGCCGGTAATACAACCAATGCGCGGACTGTGGCGCGGTCATTCATGGGCGGGTGTTCTCTTACCAAATAGGAGACCCACCTGCTCTGTTGTCCGCGATAGAATAAAAAGAAACAGAAATATTTAATAATACATTTCCAATTTTAAAGATAAATACACATACTAATCATAAGCTTAAAACTTCAAATTATTTATAATATATAATAAATTGAAATATTCATATTGGTGAAGTGAAAAATATCTGTGTCAGAGATTATAAAAAGTATTGGTAAGATGGAATTATAATAAGTTTTCCCTGATACAGTGGTAAATTTTAACTTTGATTTTTACGATTTAGAAATCTTGAGACAGTTCACAATGAAAGTGAATAATATATTTTAGATTAAACATATAACGATTTTAATATTCAAAGGTGGGTTCTATCTATACGGAAGCCTGGTGTTTGAGTTATGGCCGGCCAATTCCGGCGAGTGTATTTCCTGTGTTCCCGCGAACGGTCAATGCAAATAGCCCAATGTATCATTACTAATCAGCGACGTTTTTGGTCACAGTTGCGGTACATAGACCTTACCGTAAGTAGTTAGTGTTACTTGCTTTACTAAAAGCTTTCGAAATAGCGAACATAGGCGGATTATCCGTAAAATAAAATAATTTTGGTTGTATATTTCAGTTGCTCTTATGTATACGACCAATGGTCAATGACCAATCTTCTTTCGAAGATTCTATGTTTTTAATATCAACATATATTTATAAAAATGTAATCATTATCAGTTTAGTGATTGAAGCGTAAGAATATACAGGCAGAGATAGCGTCCAACTTTATTATTAGAAGTCTATATCATAAGATTTATATAAATATGCAAATTGTTCATATATTTAATTTGTATTAAAGTTACAATATAAATTCTAGAAAATTATTAATCTTTTAGTTTTAACAGTACCTATACCTTTTAAAAACTTCTAGTCTTTCACTCAATTTACATTCAAATTCCTTCATCTCCAAGTCGTCTCTTTAGTATGATGTAAAAATCTATTTCTTTATTCCTACGTTCGGAATATTTAAGCTTTCATTAATGTTTGACTTTACTTCTGCGATCGCGGCTCGGAACAAAACTCATAAATATGTAAGCGATGGTTCATGGCTTCGAGTTTGGCCCAGCTGAAATCCAGAACAGCCACGTTTACAAACAGGTCAGTTTTAATTTTAACTTTCATAACCGCTACACCGAAAAACAACTATACTTGAATATTAGTGAGATACAATATACCTACCAGTCATTCTCAAGTATCAATAATTATTTGTCAACATTTATTAACTTCTTCAATACTTGTATATTTTCACAGATAATAGCGCCTTAATGATATAATGTGCTTTGTTTAAAGAAATAAAAGTTATTTTGAATTTCAATGTATTTTTTGTTAATAAGTGTGGAGAGATGAGGAATTTAATTTATACGCTAGGATTTTTGTTTCTATATTTTATTTTCATTCTCAAATATCTGCAACGTTTCACGCAGATATTTTAATTTATTCGTGTAGATCGGATTCCTGAAAGATTTCCGTTTATATAAAATAGAATTCCCATCCATGGGTCGTCATAACTCCGTTTAATAATATCGTCATATTTTTTTAACGTTGCAAAAAGGAAGGAAGGGAAAGTTCCGCATTGAAATTGCTGGGGTCGCGTGGTGCTCGTAAATAATATACGCAATCTGTGTGTCGTCTAGTGGACTCTCGGACGTGAGTCTGGAGAATGCAGTTGAATTTATTATATTATGAAAAATAGAACGTCTCTCGTTTAATATATAAACTTTTCAAAATGACGTTGAATCCTTCAAAATTCTCATTTAAAGAGTAAATTATTCAGATTCAACTTCAAGAAAAGAGCGTACATTTTCCTTAAAGGCCGGCAACGTACCCGCGGCTATGCATGGGTTGGGGGTGTCCATGGGAAGAGGACCGCTCATTTGCCACCGAGAGTATTTGAAACATCACATTTCATCTTTTAATTTTACTGTATTGTATAGCAGTAACGAAGCAAGCAGGCCTCCTCTATGATAAGAGACCACTGCTGCCAATTTTTTTTTGAAAGGGCTAACCGCTGTCGGCATATGGCCTCAACAGCTTCTCGCGGACTTTTGGGGCGAGCCGTGAGATTAATTTATAACCGCGACGGGCCCAAGGGCGCCTCCTGCGAGACACGAACCTCGGCTTGAGCCGTCGCGGCGACGCTGGCCGCCTGC
>DWCF01003116.1:0-20862 GCA_018230265.1 Delias oraia | reverse complement strand
GCTCGCTGAGTGACTCTGAGCTTCTCCATTAGACCCATCGTAAGCGACCACGTTTCAGATCCATAAGTCAACACTGGCAACAAGCACTGGTTGAAGACTTTCGTCTTCAGGCACTGAGGTATTTTAGAGGAGAAGATGTACTTGAGTTTTCCGAAAGCTCCCCATCCAAGTTGGATCCGTCGATTGACCTCCTTCTCAAAGCCCGACCTACCTAACTGGACAGTTTGACTAGTATTTTAACACTATCTTACCTTAGAAAGAGCCATTCTGATACTAATAGGGCCTACTCGTCTGAATTGATACCATAAGAACACAAAATACCAGCGTGAAACAATGTTTGTACTATTTTTCGTAAAGCGAATAAGGATATTGGAGGCCTGTACAATTATACAGCTTTAGTGGCGTAATAAGCCGGTAACACAAACAAAGTGTGAATTATCGAGGTTGTCTATGGGCGTTGGTAATCTTTTACGATACCGGAAACCCACCTGCTCCGTTAGCTGCTATAAATCTTATGGTGAATATATTTTTTTAATAAGGATGGCAAACAGATAGAATATTTACCTAGAATACGCAAACCAACTCCCATGAAAATCTTTAGCCCTAATTCTGTTATAGGTGCGTTGTCGGCCCTTAAAGTAGTTTTACGCTCTCTTTTGAAAATGCCTGTGACGTTATAAAAATTATTTAATTCTAAACACTTATTTTTATGCCTAGGACGCACACATTGCGATAAACTTCGTCTCCGGTGAAACTTTGCGGCATATACTAAGTTACATCGGGATAGCACGAAACTTCGGGAAATCGCGCTGTGTATGGCCCATGCATACCGTTTTTTTATTTGAGAGGCTCTTGAATTATATAGAGTGATTTAAGGCTAAATGGGGTAATCTATTGTCGGGTGGACGGGTCCCTTTTAGTACATTAGCACCTGTATCTAACTATATCGTAACGAAATAAATAAAAAATACTGTCTGGTTCGTGAATTTGTTGAATAAAAATATATTCCCTTTTATCTGTGAGTTTCTGACGATATTTGTTTTAAATCTTGCTTTCCAATGTTACTGAAATACTAAAAGTGTAATTATTGAAATTCTTGCAAACATTCTATGTTTGACTTCATTAAAAATGTTAATCTGAATTCGTTTGAATTTTACTTGGAAACAGATATTTGTTTTTATGATATAACGGTACACGGACCAAATGTGTCTCCTATATAGTTAGAGAATAACGCCGACCATTGACAACCACGCCACAGTGCGCTGTGGTTGTATTGCCTGCTTTTTAGCGAAACAACCAGTACCGTGTCACGCTTCGTATTCTGTGAGCTAGTGGAATCAGTTTTAACGAACCGGCATAATTAGTGCATAAACATGTTCTTCAACCTGGCTTTCCACGAGTGCGACAGTGTTAAGACACCTGGCTACGGTCATAGCTGCTACCACAACCAAAGTGGTTGTAGTAGCAGCTTTTTATACCACAAGACGTATAATTTAATAGCCCTACTGTTAACCTCATTCACTCAGTGAAATATCTATTCCAATATATAAAATAAAGATTTTTGTGGCACTACAAAGACAATTACCCAACAATAAGTTAGATTTTATAAGGTTATATAAAAAAACAAATATAAAAATTCTATAATATTTAATTGTGAATTATAAAAAACACTGTTCCGAGATGACGACGAAAAGAATAAAAAAAACGAACAACTTAGTACACGAGAAATGTGTCGAGTGAACTTGCTAAAGATCTGAAAGGGTTTGGAGTGTATCGCTTTGTCAACATCGAACGTTTGCATACAAAAAAGATATTTAAATTGCTGACTTTTTGAATATATAATAGCTGAATTTGCATTTGCAATTTATTCAGTTTTAACAATTAAGAATACTATATTGATACGTCTTGTGCGTTATTAAAACGATTTTTTATGGTGTAGTGGACAACGGAGCAGGTGGGTCTTCTATATGGTAAGAGAACACCGCCGCCCATGGGCAACCGTGCCACAGTCTGCACATTGGTTGAATTTCCAGCCTTTTACGCTGATTAAGCGGCAATTTTAAGAGCCTCCGTCACTCAGCGGAACACAGTAGAAGCATCGTTTCAAGTACAACTACCATATCACTCTGAGTATGTGTTTTGTGAGCCTGTGGTATCACTTCGGACGAGCTGACCCTATTAGTGCGTCCACATATGCTTCACCATGACTCTCCCACAGGTGGAAATGTATGTTTAAGTTAAAACCCGGTTATCCACTTGTATAGTGGGGCTCAATCAATTCCCTTTCTTGTTCTATTTCTCAACTGATATAAAGCCTTCGTATTTGCAATGCTGTTAGTGTTTTTGTCAGTCTCCGAGCCGTAGCGAACGTTACAAAGCAGTGTAAGATGGAAATTCAGCATCCGAATTGGACATGTGGTAAATGTGGTTTTCATTTGAAAACAGAAATCCAGGTGGAATATTCCGCTAGAAATCTGTTCGTAAATAATAGTAATATCTTTTATTTATACTTAAACTTATTGTATAAAAATATATATTGGACAAAAAGTCAGAAATATTTTTAATTTTGATAGCCAAGAAGTAATTCTTTATGTTAATCAAATTTCGTCTAAGTTGTACTGCTCTGTAAGTCAAAAAGTATAAGACAATTTTTTGGGCGCGGTTTTACTTTACAAGACAATATCGAAATAATCCATGATTGAAGTTAGAACAAAGTGAAGCCATTATTAAAGTTTGCCTCACTCGGGGCTATAAATCAAGTAATAAATTAAACTGAATAATACTTAAACCAATGAATCCCCCTTGTATTCTGCGCCCCTTGTAGTTGCCAACTAAGTGTGCTGTCATTTGTTTATAAATTAGTGATTTTAGTTTTATTGAATAAGATCGCCCTAATCAGACAATATCTACAATTTTTTTAATATTTTTATTGTATAGTGGACAACGGAGCTGATGGGTCTCTTATATGGTAAGACAACACTGCCACCCATGGACAACCGCGGCATAGTCTGCCATTATATATTACACATTTAATGCGATAATATTTTTGTTTGTTTCAGATCAAACATGTCTATCTCTGAATTCAGACGGAAGAAGCTGCTTTACGTCTTCAACGTTTTCTTTGGTAAGTTTAACCTTTTAATTATTTACCATACCTTTACCTTTTTATTATTTTCAATTATAAAGCCAATTTTTCCGTGAGAAAAATTCACTCATTCCTTCTTATAGCTCGATGTTTGTTCCATAACTGATCGATTTGTAAGACAGTTCATGCTACGCACTACCACTGTGGAATCAGCTGTCTGCAGATCTATCACAAACTAATATTAAATGAAATTAAATATTTTTATTCAACATAAATACAAAAATGGTGCTCGTTGAACGTCAAACTCAGTCTACGACCCGTTCCAATCACAGTGTGTATTTTTTCCGTGAGATACTTAAATTATAACAAAAATTATCTCTGAGAATTCCTAGCATGAGCATCTTATTCTTAAGGCGAGACTATTTATAAAATCACTACTAATTTCGTCAAAAATAAACAAAAATTGTTTTTATAATCGGTGTATTATGATATAGATTCATAAATTATTCAATACTATTTTTAATTTTCTTATATGCATTTAAAAATAATGACAGAGCATTCCGAGAGTATAATACTCACATAATCTCACGGCGCCAGTCGCCAATGATGAACTTAATCATCTTCCCTCAATAATCAGAGGCGTAGACATCTGACGAATACCAGCTCCAATAATCTCTTAAGCCGTTCGGCCCAAGTGGGATACTCAGAATTTGCACTAGGAATTCAACCCAAGATTATAAATCCTAAGCCTAATTCTACAGGCATCAAATCCTCCAAATATAACAATTGTCACTAATATACTTCGTAGACTACCCTCACTTTATTACACATACTAAAAACATTAATCTCTTATGGGTAGGCAAATAAAACCTTTATGTTAATTTAGGGTATCAGCTGTCCTCATACAAAATATCATTAAAATATATGCAGCTGTTTTGGAGTTATAGATTGGGTAACTTAATTTTATTTATATAGAAATGGTTTTATAGTTTTTTTTGGTCTTTTTATAGATGTAAATCAAAGCGGGACCATCGAGAAGAAAGATTTTGAGTTGGCGATAGAAGTAAGTTTTATTCATAATTTTTGATCATTTTAAAGGTATCGGGCTCGATCTTCAGTTGCAATAAAAATTTATAATTTATTTGGTATTTCTTATCTTTAATGACTTCTATATTTTATGAACCTCTTTACACATCTATACTCATATATTGACCTCTATGGATAATTTTTATGGTATAACGGACAATGGAGCAGGTAAGTCTCCTAAATGGTAAGAGAACACCGCTGCCCTAGATATATAAGTAAGACGTAACCGCCACGCATTCCATGCTTTGGTTGTGTTTTTAAGTCACTTAAGCCGTATTGTTTATGGTAACGGAGCCATTGGGTCTCCTGTATGGTAAGAGAACATTGTCGCCAATGGACAAACGTGTCACATTCCACGCTTTGGTTGTGTTGCTGACTTTTACGCTGCTTAAGCGGTATAATTTTAAGTACCTATATCCTCAATCACTTAGTAAAACGGTACAAGTATCTTCCGATTTCTATATCAATACCTTAATACATTTTTAATATAACAGAAAGTCTGCAGTCTCCGCGGCTGGAAGCCTGGTGACGCGAAGCACTCTGAAACACACGAAGTGATGATCAAAATTTGGGACGGTCTCCGGAAGCGGGCGGATTCTAACAAAGATGGCCAGGTATGTGAGCAGGTGGAAATTCACACTTTAGAAACTGATTCAGAAAGTATTTTTTCCCATAATTATGTCATATATACTTGGAATTCAAATATGTACTTCATCATCATCATGATGATGAAGGAAATTTGAATTGGAAACAAGCTTATTGACAAAGTTGGAAGGAGATGTTTGTTAACTCAGTATCTTCTATCGCAGTATTTCCCAACCAGTGGTCCACGGAGCCCCGGGGGTCCGCTATTATATGTATGGGGGTCCGAGATGTCATCTCTGTACCATAAATAAATGCTAATAATAAGTAAAATAAATACTTAATCAGATTTTTATGCTCTTAATTCATTAATTTAATTATACATGGTTATATCTGCATACAATATTTCATATTTTGTGCCGTGTACCACCGCTCTGTGGAATCTTGGAGACCTTAAAAAAGCATCTCTAAAAAGCCGATCACGCAACCGTAGCAAGACCTGGGGTTCCATTAGTAGGGAAAGGCTTATCCTAGATGAGCCTCCTGCTAAAATGCCTCCCACTTTTTAAAATCTTTATATACATATTACAACTTACGTATTATTTATTTCTATAAAAGATAAATTTGGACCTACGAAACTTAAGTCCAAAAACAGTTCAGAATTTCAGGATCCTCTCTTGAGGTAAAGAAAAAGTAACAAAGTTCATGCATACGATAAGAACATCTGACGTATAAAATCTTTTCTTTTTTGTTTACAAAGATTAGAATTTATTCATAGGAGGTCTCTATCACTTAACGAAAAAACAAAGAGAAAATGTTACTTTTTTATTCGAATACAGAACAAAGTAATATTTAATGAGGCTGTATTTTATAGTATAGCGGAAAATTGAGCAGGTGGGTATCTTCTATATGGTAAGAGAACACCGCCGCCCATTGACAACCGCGCCACACTCCGCGCATTGGTTGTGTTGCCGGCTTTTTACACAGGTTAAATAGCGTTTTTAAGGCCCTCCGATATCCTCACTCACTCAGCGAAACATAGTAGAGGTAACGTTTCAAGTACAATTACCGTTTCACGCTGAGTTTTATTAATCTCACATTCGGTGAGAAAGTGTTAACACTTAGGACGAGCCGGCCCAATCAATGCGTCCGAATTTGCTTCAGCATGGCTCTCCCACGGGTAGATCTCAGAAAGAATAAATATTTTTAATATCACAGAAACGGGTAAAATTATCATTTTTTCCATTTATCTTAGAAAGTAATCGTTTTTTGAATAAATATTTTTGTTTTAGATAGTGAATTTATAAAAATGAATACTAATCCATTCCGGCATCTTGTAGCATAACATCGTCCGGCATACATAATTGTGCGATTTTTCCTTTCTGCAACTAGCACGGTTTGTAAACATCGCACCTTATCTCAGGTTCTGCGTAAAAAGTCGGCTACACAACCAATGCATGTACTTTGGCGTGGTTGTCCACCATAAAAAATCGCCATAAATTTAAACATTAATTATTATAATGTTATCACTATTAAGATATCGTAGACAAAGAGAAACTAATAACACTTCCTTTTACTTCGATGGATAAAAAGGCTTTGATCTGAAACAACATCGTCACAGTTAATCCTCTAAGGAAATAGATTTTCATTTTCTTTCAACGACTTGAGTAAACTAGCGCTAAGCGCCTTTTACTTTATGACATTTTATTGTTTTTATGAAACAAAGAATCTTTTATAGATTTTCTTCTAATGGCCTCAGCACGGAATGGCTTTATATTATATTGCTTCTTGATCTGTACACAATAATAAGTCATTTTATCTACAATTTGACTCCGATTTTTTATTGTCAAATGAATCAATTTTTTGCTCTGTTGACAAAGAACCATGACAGAACAGACACCATGAAATTGTGGTGTACCTATTTTTTTAAATATGAGGAACCGCCTCCGCCGGATACGGAGGCGAGGACCTAGATGTCGCCAGACTTACCCCGGTGAGCTTCCGAGTGCTTATAAGTTCACTCACCAAAGATTATTAAAGGTCAAATACGCAATTAGAATTTACACCAAAAGTTAATGTAAATGAAACCTACTGCAATACCCGCTTAACTGTTTTTTTATTCTTTAGCGGACAACGGAAAAGGTGGGTCTCCTATAGTAAGAGAACACTGCCAACCATGAACCACCGCGCCACAGTCCCCGTATTGGTTGTGTTGCTGGCAATTTACGCCGGAAATTATAACTTTTAAAAAAAGTCTTCTCAAGAATTTAAAAGAATTACATTTGTTATCACAATTTAAACTATCTTCAAATTAGTTAAGGAATATCTTTTAATATTTTAACATTTTTTTTGCAGCCGAAAACTTGTAAAAAAAAACAATAAAACAGGTTTTTTTATTTGAACAGGTATTATTGTGTGTTTTATATCATTGTATAAAAGCATACTATATATGTACGGAAACATTTGTATAATTATACAAAGAAAAATGAAACTCATTGCCTGAATCTTAGGAATAAAAATAAGCTGTTTGTTCCAAGATTTAGATTAACTTAATTAAACTGGTGTTTTATGGGTGAATGTATACGGTTCCATAATTTAATTCGTAAATAAGGTGTATTATAAAATAGACGACTTCCTGAACGATAAATAAATCAGGTGTAATTGTGAATAAAAGTGTAATTCTGTTATTTTTTAAGAAAACATGTGTTGCTGTCACTTTCTTTCGTCATTTCTTCTTTCAGTGCAAACAGCTCATGAAATGATGGTAGAATTTAAATTTGTCGTCAAAAAGTGCTATTTTGTATTATTTTTAATGAAATATTTGGATTTTTTGATTTCTACAGGTCTCCGTAGAAGAATGGGTGTCCATGTGGAACGACTACGCCCATAATCCATCTGCTGCTCTGAAATGGCAGCAGCAGTACAGCCACTTCATGTTCCAATTGGAAGACGCCAGCGCTGACGGCACCATTGACTGTGACGAATTCACCACAGTATGCTCCTCCTATGGAATCAATCCACAGGAGTGCAAGGCTGCATTCTCCAAGATGGCTAAGGTAGGTTTATTATCACTATCCATATTTTTATTAATTCCTAATTAATAAAAATATCACCCGTGGGAGAGCCATGCTGTAGCTAATGCGGACGCACTAATAAGGCCGGCTTCTCCGAAGTGATACCATGGGCTTACAGAAAACTAAGCGTGAAGCGGTACTTGTACTGTGTTTTACGGAGTGAGTGAGAATATCAGAGACCCTTAAAAATGCCGATTAAGTGGGGAAAAAAGATAACACAACCGATGCGCGAACTATGGCGCAGTTATCTATGGGCGGCGATGTTCTCTGACCATATAAGAGACCCACCTGCTCCGTTCCGACCCATCAGGTACTTATCAGAAGTTTCATTTCTACTGAATGTAACTTGCACAGATACTTTTTTATTACCACTTTCAACAGGAAAAATCCTAATCAAACATAAAAGTGGGGTGATCTTAACAGGCCCTTTTTTATTATTATTAGAATTTTCAACAAGAAAAAACCTAATCAAAGACGGAAATGAGGCCCTTCGCCTTGTCTTCTTTAGAAATAGGGCAATGTTAACATAATTACTTGCAGCCATTGTAATTTGAAGACAAACTATTTGTAACCAATTAAATTTGTTCCTATTGTTGTGTAAAGGAATAAAATATTATTTTTTAATGGCCATCATAAAATCTCTTGTAATAAACATTTGACTATAATTAATACCGACAAAAGTAATTTTACAAAATTTTGTATAATTTAAAAATTTATACAAAATGTTGTCATAATTATTCAGGTTGTTGCTCAGTAGAATTTTTCTCTGCTACGTAACATCCGGTATACGTTTAACATAAAGTTAATCTAACTTTATAACAAGCTAGACAGGAGAATTTAAAATTTACATTGAATAAAAAGAAAAGTTACTTTTACATACAAAACAATATGTCTGTCTTTTTTTATAATCTAAAAATTTCTTATAGTAAAAAAGGACATTTCTCTTTTAGTATCAATTTGATGAAGACACTGTCCAATAAACTCTTCATAAATCCATCAAGAAACGCTCTGGAGATTGCGAAATGGAAATTTAATTTACGAGAAACAAAATGAGAAACATTTATTGTTTCAGGGCAAGGAGAGCGTCTCTTGGGAAGAGTTTCAGGAACTTTGGAAGGAGTACTTCTCCACCGAGGATCCCAACGCTGCGGGGAACTTCATCTTTGGCAGGACCAGCTTCTAAATGACAGAAGGCTTAGCTAACCAAATCGATTCCTTGGGTGTCGTTTGAATACTTTAGTCAATCTCTTAATATAATTTTGCGTGTGTGTTTCAGAATGTATTACCGTGCTTTGCAATTGGCTATAACTCTCTTATATGTATCTTTTGCGCGAAAGTTTTGATCCGAAGCTCTCGAGTTTAGGTGATATATCGCGTTGAATCGTAAAATTCAACCTACTTCTGCTAACAGGAAGTTTTATGTGGAAAACTTTAAAGTTTTGCTGGAAAATTTATAAAGCTTCACTGCTGATGTTAAAAGATACTTTTTGATTTTATAATATTCACAAAATCAATAAATATAGTGACTAACAACGACTTCTGTTAAGTAAGGCGGTGTAATTAATCTATTCTGTACAACTAAATTCTTAATATATATTAAAACTTCAAATATTACAATTTTAAAGCATTTTTAAAACGTAAAAATACGTAGAATCACAAAATACTGACAGGAATTGTATGACAGGTAAATCCTGACAGGAATTAATGAATTACTGAATAATGTTACTCTATAAATTAATTTCATACCCATGGAAGAACCAAGTTGAAGCATATATTGCATATATAAGCCATAAATGGTTCGGCTCGTCCGAGGTGATACCACGGGTACGCAGAATGCTTAGCGTAAAGCGGTACTTGTATTATTTTACTATATTTCGCCGAGTTAGTAGTAATATTGCAGACCCTTGAAATTACACCGCATAAAAGACGTTAAAAGCCACAAAAAAGTAAGCGTGGATAGTGGTGCGATTGTCCATGGGCGGCGGTTGTTCTCTTATCATATAGGAGACTCCGTTGTCCACTATAACATAAAAAACGTATTTTGCCTTTTTTGGTGTTTTGTTTATAAGTAGATTATAGCCAATTCGAATACACTTTAGCGAATCTCTAGGCTCTCTTGCAGCTCAATTTAGAATTCCCAATCTTATCTCTACAACGAAATCTAATATAAGTATTTCTTGTCGTCATCCTTACTAATACTATGTATATCTTTAATGACGGACTTCCAATCAGGAATCTCCGATACTTTAGAAGGCTTAGACGCAGATTCACATCAAACACTAGAATCTTTGACAACTATATTATATTATACTCAGAGTTGTCTTTAACCCTAAGGCCCTGGGCATATTAGGATAATCGTGCCTGTATGACTTTGACAGAATACTATTTTCTTAGAAAAGACAAAGAAAGTAGATAAACAAAATCTGATGAGGCCCCTGTCGACCACGGGGTCCTGTGCTAAATTACCCATTGGGAAAGAAGGCCTCTGAATATAATTATAGACTTTTTTGTTTCTATTTAAAAGTATCCCGAATATAATGACTGCCATTTTACAAACAAATTGTATGTGTTAGTTTTTATGTAATATCTTTATTGATATTATTTTTATTTCATATTTTAATGTTTCACGTAGTCAGCGATCACATAACAAGTTCATATTTGTATATATTATTATTAAATTATTGAAATTAAAGATTTAATGTCCCTCAATGTTTGTTTTACTTCAACTGTTTTTATTATCCAAACGCACTTCGTATCTCATGCAAAATGTATGAAATATCTTCATAAATATTAGCGAGTTAAAGAAATATATTGTAGATCATCCAAATTATGAAATAAATATAATTCAGTACTAGCACTATAGATTGAGAAGTAAATACAGATTATATAAAATGGTTTTTCGCTAATTGTCAAAGTCATTATAAATATTCTCTATACTAAAGTAACACAACTATATCTGAAAAAAAAACAGGCGATAAAGTAAGGTGGCTCACCTAGGATAAGCGGTATTCCGCACATGGACACTCCTTGCCGCAGGGATAACTTGCAGAGCCGCGGGTGCGTTGCCGGCCTATAAGGGATAAGTATCTCTTTTTTGGCGGTTCCTAAGTCGTATTGGTTTGGAAATACATCAGCAGGAAGCTGTTACCACAGATTGGTGGTACGCGGCAGAAATTTTCTTAAAAAACGCTCAGTTATGAAACGACAGACATCGAGATGATACGAATGGCTTTTATTCAAGTACACAGTAAGTAATTATTTAAAGAGTAGAAGCAAATAAGTTATTTAAATTAATGTTTTCAATATGCTCACTCTATTTTTAATAAAACAATTAAAAATGTTTAAGTACTTAACTGTTATTTACATAGTATTTCGTTTCAAATTGTATTCAAATAATTCTGAACAGCATATTATAAGAAAATCTGGGATCAGTTAGACCATTTAAACCTCAAATTAGACTGTATTTTTAAAAATTAAGTACGTAGGAAGCAGACATCTTGTATTACAATATTGTAGTTTGTTTGTGCTCAATTAAAACTCACTGAGTCGTTTTTCATTTCAAAATCTTTGTTTTTTGTGGTCGACATGGCCAATAATTGTAATAATAATAATAATTTTATTCTTTACCAGACCTCCTCTTCAGAAGTTGACAGTAATATCGCAAAAATGTTGGATATGGTGCATCTTGCAAAGAAAATCGGAAAAATCCAGGGTCATCATGACCTTTGATATGACATGACCATGACAATAATTTTTCAACATATCATTTATTATAATCCTATAAAATAAGATATTACCGTCGCATGCACAGCCTGTATTAACAGATTTGTTAATCCATCATTTTTAAGAGACAAGGAAACAAGAAGCCTAGGAATTTTACTCAAGAAGTAAATAGAAAAGAAATATTTGTTTTTCAGGATTGTGCTTCTAGTAATTATGTGTGTTCATATTTGGACACTGTAAATGTAAAAAAAATCCATTAAAAAGGCGTAAAGTGTTAACTCAATCTTAATCTAGAAAAAAGATTACAATTTAAACCCTCAAGTTGGCATAGAATAGCGATTTTTCTCAAAAATATCGTAAATTTAGTTAATAAATTGAGGGAATAAGAAAAAAGGGGCAATTTCGTCATGACAACTTTATTGAGGTACCATGTCGCTTTACAGAATTACCGCAATTTGTCTTCCATTTGTGAAAAGTTGCTACAAGTCATATATTACGTTGACCTACTATCACACCGAATATACTTAATGACTTAACCAAAGTATAATAAAAATGCAAAGAATTTCTTATATCTCTTTACCCGCGGGAAAGCCATGCTGACGCACTAATTTGGCCGGCTCCTCGGAGTGATACCACGTTCTCACAGAATACTCAACGTGAAAAAACTTGTAACTGTGTTTTGCAGAGTGAGTGAGGATATCGGAGGCCGTTAAAAATTCCACTTAATTGGCGTAAAACACCGGCAACACAATCAATGCGTGGACTATGCCGCTGTTGTCTATGGGCGGCGGTGTTCTCTTACCATATAGGAGATCCAACTGCTCTGTTTTCCGCTATCCTATAAAAAAATACTATTTCAATCGAGAGATGATAATAATTTCAGATAGTTATGACGTTATATTTAATTTCAAAGAATTATTTCCATGAATGCTTTCTATAAAACTTCAGATACAGCCAACGGTGTGATCATAGATAATTTACACTTGAATGAATAGTGGCTTTAAGACCGGAAGGAACTACCATTAATCACTTCCGTTGAATGGGAATCCTTGTAATTATGACTGATTGTAGTCATAGACGTAATTGCATTTTTACCCATGGGGGAGCCATGCTGAAACATATGCTAACGTATTAATTGAGCAATCTCGTCTAATTTAATACGGCAGGTTCGCTGAAAACCTGTTTGAAACAATATTTGTACTGTGATAAATATTTTAACAATGTTTGTAGAATATTTGGTTGAGTGAGTGAGGATATCTCTTCAAATTATGCCGCTTCGGTGGCGTTAAAAGCCGCCAATACAATAAAAACACGGATTTTATTTGTGCTCCGTTGTTTGCTATACTATAACAAAAATTAATATTCTTCATTATTTATACAACGCGGAGTTATAAAAGAAAACTCGAAAAAAAATAGGGTGAAAATTCGTTGGTGACGTTAATAAATAACAAAACTTCACAGGTATTCATTTCATTCGTATCAAAGATTTGACAAATGGTGAATCTTTTCCTGACAGAACATATTTTGGTTAAAACGGAATCGTGAGAAATCATCTGAAATCAGAACTTTTACATATCAAAATAATTCTTCAAATAAAAAAGTTAATTCCTTATAGGAGAAAATAGGCCGGTTTTTTTAATTGAACTTCAATTCTATACTTACGACTATAGAAATTGAACGTTTGAATGATATGAAAACCGAGACAGACAAGTAGGAATCTCAATTAGGAAAAGGGGTCCTGTGCCCATGGATTCTCACAGCCTATGCTGAATCGCGAGTACGTTGTCTGCCTATGTAATTGCGTTTTATGATATATTGGCCACTTTGAGATTTTATAAATTTGAATAATTTCTGGCAAGGGATAAAATTAAATTGAATACGGCCGCAGCAGTAGAAGGCGCATTCAAAGATTTTATTAGTAAAGGAACAATTACATAGAGAGTAAATTAAAAAAAAATCAAATTTATATTCCATACATAACGACATTTTCACTCAATCAATTATAATATTTGATTTGTACTACTATTTTTATTTGTGAATAATCATTTTGTATAGGATATTATTTATCCTAACATTGCTGAATTTTCAAAATCTTCATCGTCTCTTAGAAATATAAAACATAGGAAATTTAATCAAGATCAATGAGCTCATAAAACCTCTCGAAGCACATTATTTTATTTAACACGCTTTATCACGTCGTTATGGGAATATTTATCGGGCACAATACGTTTTTATGGAGCGACGTCAGCCATTGGCGGTCAAAGGGTAAAAGTTTAACACATTTTTCGTTTAATTTTATATATACATATGTTTTATGGTATCGCGGAGAACAGAGCAGACAGCCAAGACACCACAAGCCAAGGACTACAGTTCACACATTATTGTCTGGATCGGGTTTTGAACCCGACACCTCTTGCTTTATTGATTTATAAAACCATTTAGCTACGAGGTTATCAAAAAATATATTAATATAATATTTTGGGTAACAAACATGATTATTTTTATAAGAAAATTAATTTGATAAGAAACCATACTCGTAAACGGCTTGTTTGTCCATGGTCGTTATTTACGTCACTTGAGTTTGTGTTGACGACTTTTACGCCAATTGAGCTATAAAATTTCATGGGCCTTCGATATTCTCTTTCAGTCTGCGAAACACAGTATCACTTCGGAGGAGTCGGCCCAATTTGTGCGTCAACATAGCATGGCTCTCCCACGGGAAAAGTTGTCATTCTAATTGGGAATAGTACCCGATATTTCTCGGTTCGTGGAAGGCTTATAAGACCTACAAGGCTCAAAGTTGCTCTCGAAAACGGTATTTTCACACATAATTGTAAAACTACATATGTAATGAATATTTAAGTTTTACTTCCTAGTTGTAAAGATGCTACAATGTTGCAACAATGAATTGAATGGTTAAATACAATGTAGGAACGAACACAATACAACAGACATTTTATTATGAAGATACCAAGTTGCGGGCAATGGGGCAGGTTAGAAAGTGGCAGAACATTTGCTCGCATCAAGTGGTCTTGCAGCGACGTTCTTTTTATACGGCTTTTATTTATTCTATAGTTTTTGACCTGGTTGAATCGTTGTACCTATATTTTTGTATGGATTTTTTTATTGTAACAGATCAGGCGGGTGTCTTGTATGTTAAGAAATCACAGCCATCCATTGACACTGCGCTATCACTCGTGATGCCGGCTTTTTACGCTGCTTTTAAAATATAATTTCAAGTGCCTTCGATATCCTACTGGCTACATCTACTGTGTCTCGCTGAGTGAGTGAGGATATCGGAGGCCCTAAAACTGCCGTTTAAGCGGCGTAAATCGCCGGCAACACAACCGATACGTGGACTGTGGTGAGTCGGTCCATGGTCAGCGGTATTCTCTTACCATATACGAGACCCACCTGTTCCGTTGTCCGCTATGCTATAAAAAAAATATAAATCTCAAAATTTTTCTATTCAAATTTAATTTTAAAATAACATTATAAACTTTTATGCTGTTATTAGTAATTATATTAATATTCTGTTATATAATTATTTTAAGGAACACAGAAGTGTAAAAAATACGTTTGAAATTGTAAAAAATGGCTTACAATTTATCAGAACAAATGTCCAAAATCCAACGGCAAAATCTGGCCAATTTAAACTGAGATGGAAAAACTTGAAAAATGTGGTCAATATTTTGAGACCCTTTGGGCGTTTGATGCCCAAAGGCAATTGGAATGATATATTGCTTAAAGATAAATAATTTTTATATAGGCACCATGCATAGTTGTTTAAAACAAATTAAGAAAGACAATTAAAGATTATTTCCTATAGGTAACACTAAAAGGAGCGTATTTCTTAAATGCCAGCAACGCACCCGCGGCCCTTCAAAGCCCAAGGGTTTCCATGGGCATAGGACTGCTTCCTCCTCCTTTGGACCGATTTCATAAAAAAAACAATTATCTAAATTTCACACTAGCTTATCCGACAAACATTGCTTTTGCCATAAAAATTATGAAAGTTATATACATGTAGATGGCACCAAAGTCTACTACTTTTCCCTATAACTTAATCATATATCTTCCATCAAGGCTTATGCGCGACTATAGCGCTGTTGTCCATGAGCGGCGTTCTCTTACCATATATAATAACATACGTTTTTATATGGGCCCTCCCACTTAAAGGATTTTAAGTTGTTTAATTTTAAGAGTATTAGGCATAAATTACCATGTGTTTACCGGATCAGAATAGTACCACTCTCAGTCTTCCTAATGGGATGTCGTAAGAGGCGACTAAAAGACACTTCACCGGAGGGTGGGCAGCAGCGCCCTTTCGAGTACAGCAGATGTTCTGCGATCACCAACCCGCCTGCCAAGGGTGGTGATTAAGGCAAATAACCCCCCATGACCATAACAATATATATATATATTTTTTTAAAAAAAATATATTATATATATATATAATAAAAATGGGTTAGTTACACCATTTAAAATTCAAAGATTGGACAAATATTCATGAAATTTGGTATATTTAATATGTAAGCTAACATTCGACATTAACATAATTCTGATTACAAAAATGAATGGTAAAGTTTATATAGTATAGTAAGGATATACAGTATATATCGTTTCTCCGATTTGGAAGATCCAAGTATTGATGAGGGTTCATATTTGGGTCCAGCAGAACATCTGACGGGTCAACTAGTAAGATATAAATAAGTCCATTAAAACAGCTAGACTTCACTCATTAATAAGGGTTACTGTACCATTGTTTGATTGCAGCAAGATGTTCATCGACCGTGTGAGTAGGTGGCTGTTCCTCAAAAACAGGTGAACTCGAGTGCTCGTACCGTAACTCGAGTTCGTCTTTCGTGACATGATACTCAAAGTCCCTAAAATAAAAAAGACATTAAGTAAATTCACTGTTATTATATATAGTAAGTGTTGTAGTGTACTGTAACTTCGTAGTGGCTTACAAGCCAACCATGAAGCGAGAGATTTATGGGTCGATCACCGGTTCGAAGATTTTTTTAATTTTTTCGGTTTTTGGAAAGGCTTGAAACTGTCCGGACGAGTGTCTTAACACACACTTATCTTGTGTCTTATCACAAACGCGGAAGAGCCATGCTAACGCAGTTATTGAGCCAGCTCGTCTGAAGTGATAAGACGGACTCAAAAATACTAGAATAAAACAGTACTTGTACTTGTTTCGCTGAGCGATGGAGAATATCAGACGACTTGAAATATAACCATTAAAACGCTGAAAAAAACCGGCAACACATCTCAAGACGATTGTGGCGCAGTTCTACATGAGCAGTGGTGATGTATTACCTTAGAGGAGATCCACCAAGTCCGTTGCAATATATACCATAATAAAGTAGTAAGCTCTACTTTTCACAAATTAACAAAGTACGTATTATAGCATATAACATTGTAATATTTTATAACAATACTAATGAATGCACTTTTTTGTACTTCACGCTAGGACTCGCAATAAAAGAGAATTGTTAAGTTGTTAAGAGTTTTCTAGAAAATGTTTAAAATCAATTCAAACAAAAGTGTTTACCAAAAGCTACAAATTAGAATAACGTTTTTTTGTGTTGTAGCGGAAATCGTAGCAGGCAGGTATTTTATATGGGAAGGTAACATCGCACGCCCATGGATAACCGCGCCACATACCGCGCATTGGTTGTGTTGGCGGCTTTTTACGCCACTTAAGCGGCATTTTTAAGAGCCGCCGATACCCTCACTCAGCGAAACATACTAGAAGACTGTTTCAAGTACAGCTACCATTTAACGTTGAGATTCTGTGAGCCCATGGTATAAGTGCGTCAGCATATTCTTCAGCATGGCTCTCCCACGGGTGCGACAGTATTAAGACACACGCCCAGTCACTGTTAGAAACAGAACAATAACTTTATACCTGTATTGTAGGGAAATTAGGTTCTTGTCAGTTGATTTTCCATACGTGGAAATATGTGTACATGCTCCACGACCGGGGGCTGTCTGTATTCTAACATATTGTAGCTTCGGTTCAGGGTCATGTCGTAACTCCGATTTTATAGTCATCTATAACAATATATCCAACTCGTATTAAAAAAATGTAAGAATGTTATTACCATTTATTTCCCATATTATTAAACGTATTGTTAGTTTTAATTTATTTTAAAATTGTATTTTCCATTTGTTCATTCTTTTTTTCCATATTTTTATTGTTAATCGTATTTTAAAATTGTAATTGTTTTATTGTATTGTAAGTCTTATACGAAATATATAGGAGAAATAGAACAGAAATTTTATTACACAATTTATTTGATACAATTCATTCAAATTAATCATAAATATATGAAAATATTATAATCTGTTGAATAATTCCTTCGAATAAGAATTTATTTACTATTATTAAAGTAATAATTGCAATAGTTTAACATTTCAGGCTACAATGGTGTTTTTACACACAGGTGACTTAATTATGTCTGAATCGTTTTTATGTTTTTAACGCAGCGCCTTGAGATTTCATGTATTCTCCAAAGTGGATATAAAAATATTTATTTTTATACATGAAATATTTTTATTTATATAATTTACTGCAATGATTAATGTCCCAGTATTTTTACACCCATTGTAGTCCTAGGGAAAACATACAAAAACATTGTAGCCTCTAGGTGTTAAATATCATAATCAAGATCGTATTATACGTACATTCATGTCCAATGGTAATTCTGATGTAAGCATATACAAAGGCCAGAAGGTCGCAACGAATCTACCATCTGATCGGGCACGAACAACACGGCACCATACTGCTATGAATGGTACTTCGCCTTGATTGGGAACTGAAATTCACATTGAGTATATAATTAGCTTATCTTTCAATGGAGAATATTTTTGTCAGCTTTAGCAGCGGATCAAAATTTTTTCATTAGAACCTCGATGTTTGTGGTTCTACAACTGAGTGTTTTTTAAGGATTTTAATTCTCTAATCACCAATCTGTGGCATCAGCAGCCTGCAGAGGTATTTTCAAACAAATACAACTTTGGGGCCGTTAAAAAGAGCGTACGTTTTCGTAAACGGCCATCAGCACACCCTGCCTGGACTCAAGATATCCATGGGCGGAGAACCGCATATCCTAGATGAGCTTCCTTCTCTTTTGCCACTGTATTCATAAAAAATAGAACTATCTCGAACGATCTTTTATTTAATAGTTATTTTAATGAACGTTGTGTATTTATTAAATAAATTTATTTTTCACTTTTGACAAGCCATTGTAAATTTCTTCTTCGACATTCCTGTACAGGTATATCTCCCGACCATCCCAGTTCATCAGAAATTAGTTTCATTCTAAAATAAAAATAAAATGTATTATATCTAACAAAGAATTCAGTTAAAAATACATTTATATTACTCAATATTTAATTATGTTTATACAAATTTCTCAGTTGTTATCTACAAATTATATTAATAAAGTTAAATAAGGCATATCAAAGTATTTTAATAAATATTATAAACTCATATTTACTTAAGTGATATAAGTCCAGAACCACAAAGGATACTGAGGCCAATCGATTCAGGATTCAAAACGCCAGCAAAGATCGTCTGCCACGGATTTGCAGTTGTTTTCCTATATCTTATCTATAATAAAACAAAATAATTATATACAATCTATGTTAATGTTACGGTTTTACAAGTAAAAACAAGATTTTTTTACTTTATAGTATGTATAAAAAGAGAAATACAACATAACAGAATCCTAATTACTTATCGAACCAATTTTTTATTGTAAATTAATGAAACGAATCCTACGAATCTTATAAACGCAAAAGTTTGTAAATAATAATGGATGGATGCTAGGTGAGGCTCGTGTTTCCATATAAAAAAGATATAAGGAGGTTATTACCATATACATCAAAGGTTGGCGTAAAGTGTTGACTAGACGTACACGTCCCGATAAATACATATCTCGTCTTGCACCTGTGCTCTCTATTCGCACGTTTAGAGTAACCTGCGCGCTTTCATTGTCATTGGGAACATTTTCTTTTTCTTCGCTACCGATAACTTCTGATGATGGATTCTCTATTAGCACTTTCCGGGAGCCCTCTTTAAATTGTATGCCTGTAGGAAACAATAGAAATGAGCCGTTAGAAATTCAGTCAGGAACAAAGCTTATTTAAATTATATTACTTAATTTTATGGAAATGATGGCAAACGAGCAGAAGGCTCAGCTAGGGTAAGTGGTCTTCCGCCCATAGACACCCCGAGCTCTTGCAGAGCCGCGGGTGCGTTGCCAGCCTTTAAGGGATAGGTACGCTCTTTTATTGAAGGTCCACAAGTCGCATTGGTTTGGAAACACCCCTGCTGGCAGGTGAGGCCACAGAGTGTTGGTGCGCGGCACAACATTCCTTAAAATACGCTCAGTTGTGGAACGATTTATATATTCATATTCGATTCATGCCTTCCAAGTTGTTATCTCATTTTTATTACTAGAATGTATTACTTAGTTGTTTTTTCTGCAATTATTTTGTGTATTTTTTATTTATTAAGTAATAGAAACTGTTTCGATAAATTAATACTCACTGTTTGACCAATGCCATTCAGTACATGGGCCAGCAAACGCGAAACGTAACTTTTTAGGTGCAACTGGAGACCGCCACCTGTAAATGGTTTGAAGAAATTTAGACATCCAATCCAAAAAAAAATATCGTACTTCCATTGTAATTTGTAACTAGTAATATAGTAGTAGTATTGTAATTGTAGTAAACATTTTTTGATATAGCGGACAACAGAGCAGGTGGTTCTCCTATATGGTAAGAGTACACCGACGCCCATAGACAACTGTGCGACACTCCGCGCATTGGTTGTGTTGCCGGCTTTTTGAAGGCATTTAAACGGCATTTTTAAAGGCCTACGAGATTCTCACTCATTCAGCGAAAAACAATATCCAGTACAACTACCATTTCACGTTAAGTATTCTGTGAGGTCGTGATATCACTTCGGACGAGCTTGCCCAATTGGTGCGTTAGTATATACTTCAGCATAATATATTTAAACACCAATGGAATCGAAAAGCACAACGTCTTGCGTAGGTGATCACGAAAACCGGTGTTTCTTTGAAGCGCTGTCAAAATAGCATTTTGGCCAACACTTACCGGTAGGCAAGACTGACGCCAGCTCCTACGGGAACAACTTCCTGTGTGCCTTCTTGTCCTATCCTCAATGCCACAGAACATTCGTTATGAACCCAAAGCGTTACCCGGCCATCTAATGCGTCAACGGGATTAGCTGGCTTATGCGTATGTATATCAACATTACTGTTGAAATTC